>CM039509.1:13059859-13357793 GCA_022432975.1 Begonia masoniana
CATAGCACGTCATTAGTATTAATCTAAATCATCCATTTCAAAGCTAAACAAAATCCGAGCTAAGACAATTTCTTCAAAAACTCTAACTCATTTCGTTCGGGCATAACTAAACTCTTATTTTCGTGAAAACATCTCAAATTACTATTTCTAGCCTAATCCAACTAAAACCTAATTAAATTGGCCACTAATTTGGGTTCGGTAAAACCGACCCGAACTTCAACGTGCATAATTTTTACGTCGTTATCAGAATCGAACGATTCCAGCGGGCCAGTACTCCTCTAATAACCTATTTTAATATGCTAAAAGGAATTTTAAAACAAACAACCCTAGCTAGGTCAAAATATCAAAAACCCGAATTGCCCTAATCGGAAAATTCCCTTTTCGATTTTTCACCAAATTACACTCATTTCCTCCTCAATCGATCACATATACTCTCAATTAGAATAATCTAATCAAAAATCGAAGCTACACTCACCAAAACCGAAATGCCCTAAATCGGGATTCATTGATTTTCGCTCAAATTGAGCACCATGCTGCCCGGCGATCCACGCCGGCATTAAGCTCGGCAATACAACGCTAAAGCAACCAAAAACGGCCGGCGATCGGAGCTCAATCGAGCTCGCCACGCCAGCCACAACCGAGCAAGAACAGGGAGCTTACCGTTCGGTTTGCGCACGAAGATGGTCGGAAATGGCAGCCCTGGAGTCGCCGACGTCTTCTGGCCGGAAAACATCGAGGTTGGACGTCGGAGGAAGGTCGTCGCTCGGCTCTCTGTCGTCGGGGCTCTCTCTGGCGTCGGGGCTCGGCAGGGGAATGGCTTCCTCGTGAAGCCATTCTATTTGAATAAAAATTATAAATAAAGTTTATAATTTTTACTTACCAATTACTTAAATGCCCCTACATCAATTTTAATGCTTAATTCTTCATTAGTCTATCGATTCGGTTCCTCTGCAATTTCCTTATTTCTCCAAATATTCCAATTTAATCTTAGAGTTCTAACAAAACTCACCGTTCACAAAACGGACTTGTTTGCTATTTTACGAATTAACATATAAAAGGTTAAACAGGAACTCTAGCATTACTCTTTTCGATTTGGGTTTTTAAAATTTCACTTATTCCTCTAAAAATTCCCATAAATTCCTAGGACTTTAAGGTAACATCCCACTCAAGAAAATACTTTAATTGTTAGTTTACAAAAATAACTAAGAAATTAGAAAATCCTAAGATCCGAAAACCCGGGCGTTACAAGAAGATCGGTTGGTAAAACCTCGCTCCCTCTCGGATATCACTCACCGAATGCAAGGAGAAGAAAAAGACTTTGCTTCAGATTTTATTCACCAAAAAGCTGCCTCCTTCCATGATAAGAGGGTTTAAATACCTCCTCCATTACAACTAGGGGTTCAGCCATCTAGAGGAGAAAGATGGCTCTAGAAGGGCGAGGTACTCTGGCCGACTACAAAAAGTACACTCCTTTCTCTCTCCCATGATCTAGATGCCACATCATGTGGTCCCTTACTCCATTCAAATTTGAGCACACTCTCCTTCCAAAATATGTTCAGCCATGCATGCAACAAAACAAGAAAATAAACTAAGGTTTTGAAAAGGAAGTACAAGGTGGTGCTCGGTTACATTAAATGCCAAAAGGGAAGACAAATTCTCCCTTCAACTTAAGGTGGTTGGACTTCTCCAAGTATTGTGCCTCATGGTTCTTTACCTCTTCAAGAAGGAAATGATGGAGATTGACCTCTTTAAGCGCCTCAAAGCTAGGTGCTCCTTGATGCTCGGAAGTTGGCCCCTTCTCCATTGTTCCAAGTGTTTGTTTCCCCTTGCAATTGGTTCATGCTTCACATCATCTTAGAAAGTCTTCCCTTGGCATGCTTGCCTGCATTTAGTGCCCTTAGATCTTTTCTAATATTACCTACAACATGAGCGAACAAATTTGCAAAGAGTTTGGTTTCGGAGTTGTGTGATCGTGCCCTAGGACACATCATAATTCCCATTCATCATGGTACACTGGAATGAGCTTTATAGTTGGATCATGAGTTTTATGCGTGTATTGGTAAATCATTATCATAAAGATTTGCTTGCTAAGTTTTATGAATCTCACTTTGCTGTTTATCTCCTTTTTTCAATTCAAACAACGACAGCAACAAAGTAAGTCAAAATTAAAATCGAAGATCAAAGTCATAAAATATCGAAAGTCCGGAGTTACAACTGGAAATCCTTTTGGGATTGACTTCACTAGATCTATTTTGGAATATATTAACCTATAACATGAACATAACGGTAAATGGCGGTCTTGTACACTGATTTAAACAATAATAATTTGGGTTGTTTTATATTTGTTATAATTCATTTATGATCAAAAATGTTTTCGTAAATTGTAGATGATGCCTTATCATTTGGACGTGTTATATTTGAAATCTCACTTTGAGACCTGGGTTTAATGCAATTGATAGCACCGGGTTATGCTCGGTTCACGAACATGGTAATATCTTCGCTCCAATTTTAGGATCTCCATGAGTCCCTTATTCGGCCGCTCTACAGTAAAGCAAAGTAAAATGGCCAATGACAATGAACATTTTACCGTTTTAGTAAACCATTAATATACTTTTACGCCACTTACCCAGTTTAAATTAAACTCCCTTTCTTCAATTGATTATTACTTTATGAGAATTCCTCTAACACTGAATGTACCTTAAACACTTTGGTACTTTCACAAATTAAACCGACACGTAGACCTACCAACCAACAAAGACTAACTCCATCATTCGCCACTAAACAGTCGGGCCACACTCGGATCATCAATGCCAAGCCAAACACACCCCGTCGCCACGAGCACCAACCTTCGACCACCTATTCTTTGTCATCAAGAGGAACTTCACCTCACGCCTGTACCTACTCATGCAACATAAACAGTAAGCCTAATGCTATGAAGGGAATGCTCTATGGATGACGTATGCATGAATGCGTGACTTTTTATAAACAATGTTTCTGTTCGTTCCGTTTTGTTAAACCATTTTCTTGCCCCGTGAGAATCATACATTTTAACGCGTGAGAAACATACACGTGAGAATCATACATTTTAACGCGTGAGAAACATACACGTGAGAATCATACATTTTAACGCGTGAGAAACATACACGTGAGAATCATACATTTTAACGCGTGAGAAACATACACGTGAGAATCATACATTTTAACGCGTGAGAAACATACACGTGAGAATCATACATTTTAACGCGTGAGAAACATACACGTGAGAATCATACATTTTAACGCGTGAGAAACATACACGTGAGAATCATACATTTTAACGCGTGAGAAACATACACGTGAGAATCATACATTTTAACGCGTGAGAAACATACACGTGAGAATCATACATTTTAACGCGTGAGAAACATACACGTGAGAATCATACATTTTAACGCGTGAGAAACATACACGTGAGAATCATACATTTTAACGCGTGAGAAACATACACGTGAGAATCATACATTTTAACGCGTGAGAAACATACACGTGAGAATCATACATTTTAACGCGTGAGAAACATACATGACTTGCCCCGTGAGAATCATACATTTTAACGCGTGAGAAACATACACGTGAGAATCATACATTTTAACGCGTGAGAAACATACACGTGAGAATCATACATTTTAACGCGTGAGAAACATACATGACTTGCCCCGTGAGAATCATACATTTTAACGCGTGAGAAACATACACGTGAGAATCATACATTTTAACGCGTGAGAAACATACACGTGAGAATCATACATTTTAACGCGTGAGAAACATACACGTGAGAATCATACATTTTAACGCGTGAGAAACATACACGTGAGAATCATACATTTTAACGCGTGAGAAACATACACGTGAGAATCATACATTTTAACGCGTGAGAAACATACACGTGAGAATCATACATTTTAACGCGTGAGAAACATACACGTGAGAATCATACATTTTAACGCGTGAGAAACATACACGTGAGAATCATACATTTTAACGCGTGAGAAACATACACGTGAGAATCATACATTTTAACGCGTGAGAAACATACACGTGAGAATCATACATTTTAACGCGTGAGAAACATACACGTGAGAATCATACATTTTAACGCGTGAGAAACATACACGTGAGAATCATACATTTTAACGCGTGAGAAACATACACGTGAGAATCATACATTTTAACGCGTGAGAAACATACACGTGAGAATCATACATTTTAACGCGTGAGAAACATACATGACTTGCCCCGTGAGAATCATACATTTTAACGCGTGAGAAACATACACGTGAGAATCATACATTTTAACGCGTGAGAAACATACACGTGAGAATCATACATTTTAACGCGTGAGAAACATACACGTGAGAATCATACATTTTAACGCGTGAGAAACATACATGACTTGCCCCGTGAGAACATACATGACTTGCCCCGTGAGAACATACATGACTTGCCCCGTGAGAACATACATGACTTGCCCCGTGAGAACATACATGACTTGCCCCGTGAGAACATACATGACTTGCCCCGTGAGAACATACATGACTTGCCCCGTGAGAACATACATGACTTGCCCCGTGAGAACATACATGACTTGCCCCGTGAGAACATACATGACTTGCCCCGTGAGAACATACATGACTTGCCCCGTGAAATCATAACTGCCCTGTAAGAACATACATGACTTGCCCCGTGAGAACATACATGCCTTGCCTCGTGAGAAATTACACGAGAGAATCATACATTTACGAGCGTGAGAAACATACACTTTGACCGTGAGAAACATACCGTGAGATCATACATTTTAACGCGTGAGAAACATACACTTTTGACCAGTGAGAAACATACACGTGAGAATCATACATTTTAACGCGTGAGAAACATACATCGTTCACATAATCGTTCTTTCATTTAACGTTTCACATATCATCTTTAAATCATTATCATTCAATTCAGCGTGAAAACATGCTCGTAAATAATTCGTATGCACCTTTTATAAAACATAATGCATGAGGAGTTCACATATGACATATCATCGAACAATTCATAAACATACATAGACATGCTTTAATCACTACGAACCTATCAAACAACTATTAACTAATAACCTAGGCTACCCGACACTTCAAGATCCCACAATCAGAAAATCATCATCAAAACAGAAAAACCTAACGTTGACACGATGTAGGGCCTTAAGGGCCGGAAACCTAACATCCACTTACCTGGCGTCCTGGCTATGCCGAGCACCGTCCTTGAAGAGCTTGGATTACCTAAGGCATTTCATAGCACGTCATTAGTATTAATCTAAATCATCCATTTCAAAGCTAAACGAAATCCCGAGCTAAGACAATTTCTTCAAAAACTCTAACTCATTTCGTTCGGGCATAACTAAACTCTTATTTTCGTGAAAACATCTCAAATTACTATTTCTAGCCTAATCCAACTAAAACCTAATTAAATTGGCCACTAATTTGGGTTCGGTAAAACCGACCCGAAACTTCAAACGTGCATAATTTTTACGTCGTTTATCAGAATCGAACGATTCCAGCGGCCACGTACTCCTCTAATAACCTATTTTAATCTGCTAAAAGGAATTTTAAAACAAACAACCCTAGCTAGGTCAAAATATCAAAAACCCGAATCTGCCCTTAATCGGAAAATTCCCCTTTTTCGATTTTTCACCAAATTACACTCATTTCCTCCTCAATCGATCACATATACTCTCAATTAGAATAATCTAATCAAAAATCGAAGCTACACTCACCAAAACCGAAATGCCCTAAATCGGGATTCATTGATTTTCGCTCAAATTGAGCACCATGCTGCCCGGCGATCCACGCCGGCATTAAGCTCGGCAATACAACGCTAAAAGCAACCAAAAACGGCCGGCGATCGGAGCTCAATCGAGCTCGCCACGCACAGCCACAAACCGAGCAAGAACAGGGAGCTTACCATTCGGTTTGCGCACGAAGATGGTCGGAAATGGCAGCCCTGGAGTCGCCGACGTCTTCTGGCCGGAAAACATCGAGGTTGGACGTCGGAGGAAGGTCTTCACTCGGCTCTCTGTCGTCGGGGCTCTCTCTGGCGTCGGGGCTCGGCAGGGGAATGGCTTCCTCGTGAAGCCATTCTATTTGAATAAAAATTATAAATAAAGTTTATAATTTTTACTTACCAATTACTTAAATGCCCCTACATCAATTTTATGCTTAATTCTTCAATTAGTCTATCGATTCGGTTCCTCTGCAATTTCCTTATTTCTCCAAATATTCCAATTTAATCTTAGAGTTCTAACAAAACTCACCGTTCACAAAACGGACTTGTTTTGCTATTTTTACGAATTAACATATTAAAAGGTTAAAACAGGAACTCTAGCATTACTCTTTTCGATTTGGGTTTTTAAAATTTCACTTATTCCTCTAAAAATTCCCATAAATTCCTAGGACTTTAAGGTAACATCCCACTCAAGAAAATACTTTAATTTGTTATTTTACAAAAATAACTAAGAAATTAGAAAATCCTAAGATCCTGAAAACCCGGGCGTTACAAGAAGAATCGGTTGGTAAAACCTCGCTCCCTCTCGGATATCACTCACCGAATGCAAGGAGAAGAAAAAGACTTTGCTTCAGATTTTTATTCACCAAAAAGCTGCCTCCTTCCATGATAAGAGGGGTTTAAATACCTCCTCCATTACAACTAGGGTTCAGCCATCTAGAGGAGAAAGATGGCTCTAGAAGGGCGAGGTACTCTGGCCGACTACAAAAAGTACACTCCTTTCTCTCTCCCATGATCTAGATGCCACATCATGTGGTCCCTTACTCCATTCAAATTTGAGCACACTCTCCTTCCAAAATATGTTCAGCCATGCATGCAACAAAACAAGAAAATAAACTAAGGTTTTGAAAAGGAAGTAAAAGGTGGTGCTCGGTTACATTAAATGCCAAAAGGGAAGACAAATTCTCCCTTCAACTTAAGGTGGTTGGACTTCTCCAAGTATTGTGCCTCATGGTTCTTTACCTCTTCAAGAAGGAAATGATGGAGATTGACCTCTTTAAGCGCCTCAAAGCTAGGTGCTCCTTGATGCTCGGAAGTTGGCCCCTTCCCCATTGTTCCAAGTGTTTGTTTCCCCTTGCAATTGGCTCATGCTTCACATCATCTTAGAAAGTCTTCCCTTGGCATGCTTGCCTGCATTTAGTGCCCTTAGATCTTTTCTAATATTACCTACAACATGAGCGAACAAATTTGCAAAGAGTTTGGTTCGGAGTTGTGTGATCGTGCCCTAGGACACATCATAATTCCCATTCATCATGGTACACTGGAATGAGCTTTATAGTTGGATCATGAGTTTTATGCGTGTATTGGTAAATCATTATCATAAAGATTTGCTTGCTAAGTTTTATGAAATCTCACTTTGCTGTTTATCTCCTTTTTTCAATTCAAACAACGACAGCAACAAAGTAAAGTCAAAATTAAAATCGAAGATCAAAAGGCATAAAATATCAGGAAAGGTCGGAGTTACCAACTGGAATCCTTTGGGATTGGACTTCCACTATATCTATTTGTAATATATGTAACCTATACCATGAACAATAACGTAAATGGCGGTCTTGTAAACTGATTTAAAATAATTAATTTGGTTTGTTTTATATTTGTGATAATTCATTTATGATCAAAAATGTTTTACGTAAATTGTAGATGATGCCTTATCATTGGATCGTGTTAATTTGAAATCTCACTTTGAGACATGAGGTTTAATGCAATTGAATAGCACCGGGTAATGCTCAGGTTCACGAACATGGTAATAATCTTCCAATTTTAGGAATCCATGAGTCCTTATTCGCCGCTCTAACAGTAGAAAGCAAAGGGAAAATGGCCAATGACATGACATTTAGCCGTTTAGTAACCATTAATTACTTTTAGCCCACCTACCAGTTTAAATTAAACTCTTCAAATTTATTATTACTTTATTGAGATTTCCTCTAACATGAATTTAACCTTAAGTAGCTAATTTATCTAATTGAAAAGAAGATCAAATTAGAAAGAGCATGCTTTAAATTGGCGTGTATATCGAGCTAACAATAAAAATACGTAGTCCTACCTTAAAAAAAATATGGATTTGACCTCAAACCTTCACCAAAGAGTGCCTGGTCAAAGTTGGCCAAATCCTAAAGTAATAATCAAAGAGAGCAACAATGGACCTCAACACTCTTGTGTGTGTGTAACTCTAAATTTTATCTCTTAATATTCATGTGTTTAAAATACTCTTTAAATATTACAATTAGCACATAAGTTTTAGTATTTTTATAGACCAAATCAGATCATATATTAGGCTTCTATCCCAATTTTGATTTACTGTCTCAAAAAAACACTGAAGAGTTTAACTTTTTTTTTTGTTGATAGAAAAAACAGCAAGTGGAACTTTCTTGTTTGAATAATAATAACTCTATTTTAGGCTTGTGGGATTGTATTGTATCATATAATTATTATTCAAATTCATCTTCATCTTTTATTATAACCTCGCATAGATATATGAAAACAATAAATAAATAATATGATACAACAGCCCAACAGATTATTATGTTATATATTTAAAAATTTTGAGTAAGGTGGTTGATATAGTTGTGATCCGTATACGAAAAATTACAAAGGTAACAAAATTGATTCTCAATAATCTTTCACATGAATTTTCACTTTTTCAATCATTCGTTATTATCATCAATCATAAAAATCAAATTTTTAGTTACTTTTGAAGTAGAACTTTTGATTTGTCATATAAATTATTCTATGGGTTACGATGGCTGATACTTGATGACTGTGCTACTTGCTACCATAGTGTACACTTACATTTATGTATAGTTATTCACAACAACTAACAAAATTGGTAGATTCCAAACTGGTTTGTAACTTGATTTGAATCTCAAGCATGAGATCGATAACTTGAAACCATCAAGAAATTGAATTGTCCAAGAAACTCAAACGGACTCAACAAAGAGAAATTTTTATCCAAGCTCAATGAAATTGAAAACAAGAACAAAAAGTTTTACGACTCGAAAGCATTAACCAAAATTTGACCTTTACCCTACAACTTGAAAACAACAACCAAAAGTATAATACTTCACACTTCAGATATAGATAGAAAGAAGATTGATAAGTTAGAGTGAACGGTAAAAGGAAAATCTTAATAAGTTGATAAAGTTTACACAACAGTTATAACTATTCTTTCCCCCATTGAAGTCATTCATCATCATCTATTTTATAGCTGGCCGATATTAATCATCCAAAAACAAATACCAACTAGGTCCCATTAAAACACTTAGTGTGACCCACGTTTAAAAAAATACAAAATTCAATAACTGAAAATGACCATAATGTTAATTAATAGAAGCCATAAATAATTTTACTAATTTTTACATGTGGCTAAAATAAATTAAAATAAACCTAAAGCCAATTCTTACTCTTGCTTTCTTGATCTCTATCATTTCTAATGTACCCATTCAAGTCTTTTAGTGAAGGCGGAAAAGTAGGATGATTACTTGTAGCTTGTATAATAAAGGAACTCAGTTTCATCAAGGAATGGAATGGTGCTGAATGGAAGATAATAATGCGAAAAGAGTTCTTCAAAAGATTGAAAAAGAATTTTAAGCTTTATAATTTTGACAAACTACAAAGGTTAAAAAAGACAAGTGGAAAATGATGTAATTTTTAAATAATTGTTTTACATTAATAATTTAATATATAAATCTTTTCTATATTTCGCATAGAATTTAAACGATAAATAAATAATAACTTTTTTACCTTTTAAACTTGCTCACAAGCACTGCCACACTCCCGCGAGTCTCCTAACTTCTCCACCTTACAATAATTAGACTAATCTTCCATACTTGGGGAGTATCAGCTTTTCCACTTGCAAAAATAAAATAAAAAATATACATGCAAAAAGTTGAAGTTTCGGTATAAATAGGAAGAAAACCAGATTGTTACATTAGAATCAGTATGAAGATACCAAGTAGACGCCTGAAAGACGAACAAAAATAAACTGGAAACCAATGACAGACATCCAAGTTAGGCGACATGAAAATTATTAATACATAATCACATGCATCAAACTACAAAAATACTACGTATTCTACAATAATTACAACCACAACTTACCCTTTCTCATCGTTTGTCACCGATTAGCTTCATTTTCTTGGAACCTCCTCGTCAGCCATCACATGCGGACTAGTAACAGACCCACAAATCTGTTAGTATGTGTCAAGAAGATAAGCTGAAGGTATGAAGTATGATAGTGTGACCAAGAGAAAAATTATGGGATGCAAGAACCCAATATCAAACTTTTAGGATTTTGCTGACAGATTTCTAGTCAAATTTTGTGTTCTTTGACTAGAAACAAATGTTAGGCATCTGAGGATAAGCACCTATTTACCTTCTCTACTCTTAACAAAAATGATTTTCTCTTTTATTTTTCTGTTGTACTACTTGAGTGCTGGAGCTTACCAAGGTCGAGCCTTCATAGACAAGAATCATTTTTAGACGTAACAGATGAGTCCAAAGGCCTATGGAAGAGCAAGTGTGCGATCGATCGATCTATGGGATTAGTATCCGTTTCCATATCGGGAAAGCCCAAGCACCTGAACGTGGGAACCAACCATGAAAGGAGACAACTAAACTTCAAATCTTATCTACATGAATAGGAACGACAGATTTACTGCCTTTTAGGAGAACTTTTATTTTCCAGAAACAAACATAAACAATTTATCCAAGCTGTCATAGGATTTTGAAGGCATGTCATCTACAAAAAATTACTCAAGACCATGCCAACAGTTCCAGCCAGTCCATGTAGACAGAAGCATTGAAACATTTTGAACTTTATCTCCATGTATCTTTCACTCATTCATTAATGTCACTCTAATAGTTTTTTCAAGGTTTAGATTATACTGATGGTTATGCCTGAAGTCAATAGTAATCAAAATATCACAGGCTGAAAAATCTGAAGTAGTTCAACTCCTCGGAGATGTGGAAAGCTAATTGAGATAAAAATTCAGATGAAAGTGGCTATTCTCTGCTCCCAATTTCTATTGTTTAACATTAAATACATCCAAGTAAGTCTTGTCCATACGTTCTTAAGTAGAGCCCATGACACTACATTTGGTTTCATAACAGTTATTGAACAAAAGAATTTGCTTAAACTATATGATACGTGAAAACAACTCTGGCCTTAAACTACAAATCAATGGATAATGATAGACTGTGACCGAAAAAGTAATGCCAAAAACAAACTCTTTGAGCCAAATATTGTTTACCTTTTTGTATCTTGCACCATCAGAATTCCCAATGCCTCTTTATTTTCTCCGATTTTATCTTTTGGGTCTATATAATTATGTCTCTGTTCTGCACTCCTAGCCAAGCGGTACAGACCATCTCTTATGCAGAGTTTTGTCCTCACATCCAACTATAAAGATAATCAGCCAATTAGGGAGAAAAAGCAAGATATGTGTGGATACTGTCAGTATTGCTCGCATGTTTATGGTGATTCTTCCAAATAAATATTTCATAAGCAACACATAGCAGATTGAAACCAGTGATAATCTATCTCAATGGTAAGAAGTTTTCAAATATGGAAATTAACTGCCAGTTCTTTTCAAAAGAATGTCATATATCGCAAGAATATGTTTCTCACCAAAAATACGTCCCCCTGATAAGGTAGCAGAATTTCAATTCGTTTTTGAGTTGCCATTAAATGAAGAATAGTACCAGAAGAAATGCACTACAAAACAACCACTGGCATATTTTAACCCTGAAAGCGTCCTATAGTTTTTATGGGTCATATCCTATGTTTCATGTAGAAAGCGATTCTCTAGTAAGTGCCATTCTAACTTTTAAGAAAGAACAACAATCAAAGACTTAAAAAATAATTCACCTGCTCAATTACTCGCTGGAGCTGTTGAAAACTAGTTGCTTCTAGTGAGATTTCATTGAGTAGAGAGCTCATGCTAAAACTTTCATCTAAATTCATAGAATCTATTTCTTCCGCCATCCCCATTTCAATTCCTTCAACTTCGCTGTGATCCTCCATCTCACTTTCAGATGGCAGCACTTGTTTAACAGACGAAACCCGTTTGTTAAATGCCACAGATGATGTTGTCTGCTCAAAATTTCTAGTGACTGCAGCTGGCACATTGTGATGGAGCATAGTCTTCTTGTTTCCATTAAAACGTTTTCCAGGACCATCAGAAGAAGGCTTATGAGGGCTCTCCACAGTCTTTAGTTGACTGGAATCAAAGCAGATCACCTGATGCAGATACAGGAAAACTGTTGAAATATGTATCTAATAGATTTAAAGACGAAAATATGTATCTCATCAGTCTAAAACAATCTAGGGAAGCAGTTGTGCAAGAAACGCAATTACTCCAAACCATCTTCTTGTTCTAAGATCCGAATGTTCAGAGGTTTGGTAATATAATTATGAATCTCCGTATTGATTATCTAAAACTACAGGTTGGTTATACGAGCAGCAAAATCTATGGATGCACCATGAGAGAGGGATTATTCTGGTGTTCATTAATACTATTTACCATATTGACGCATTTTTATTGAACATTTATTAGCCTGTATTTATATATTAAATTAATTGATTAAAAGAAATCTCTTTTCGGCCCTTAATATGAATATTAGGAACAGAATATTTGATATAATATTAGCATATAGTTTTACATAGTAGAATAATATAATTTTTGTATGAAAAAATAAAATATGTAAAAATGCAAAAGATTGAATAAAGTGATAGTATTCAAACAGTTTCTTATTTTCATTTATATTTATGAAGTTCAATAAATATTCCTTCCTACATAGAGATAGACAAGATCATGCATAAACTTTTGACAGTTATAATCTATAAAGCTAGAAATCCAAAGGAGAGAACGGAAATTTAATAACTACACAAGAAACTTAAAAGGGGTCTTAAGCATAAAAGCAACATTTATAACCTGATCTTCATCCATTGATTCATCTTCCAAAGCAGATTTCGGTTTTAAGCGATTGGCAACTTCTATACGTCCAAGAGAGGTATGTTCTTCAGCATCCATTTTCTTTTCCACAAAGATGCTTTTCCCGTCAAAACCGCATGCATTCATTTGCTTAAAATCCTCATTATTTGGTGCTAGACCTTCCAATGCACTTCCTTCAGAACAAGTAAACTTGAAGCTGGGCTTTGATGCATTTGATGCATGTTCAGATCCATCTGAGGCACGTGAAGATCCAAACCAGCAGTAGTCCTCTTCATGACTAAGGTTTCCTAACCCAAATGTTGAATCACAACTTCTGTAAATAAGATCGTATACATGAAGAGAAAAGAGGTTCAGTATTTGGGATAAAATATAACGAAAATACACATAAAATCACAGATAAAGTATTATTGTGAATATTACCTGAACATTCTGTCAACATCGTCAAAATTTCCTATATCTTGCCATCCATAATACAAAAGCTCATTACTTTCCTTGTCCTCTTGATCATTTTCAAGAAAACTGAGATCGCTATCTCCTTGATAAATGTGATCAACTCTATAATGGTACAAGTCACAGTCTACTGCACCGCTCCTCCCAACTATGATAGAATCACTGGTGCAGAACTGACTGTCTCCAGCATCAGCTCCACTACTTTTCAAACAATGGTTGGCCATACTTGTACCAGTTGATGTCATTGTTTTCACATCTTTGGACCATGAACCTTTTTCTGAAACTGAACCTTTTCCTAAAATCGCCTGCATGTTTAATTGATGTTTTCCGATACATTCATTTGCAATATCTAAATCCTTTGTGCAATCAATTGCTTCACGTTTTGATTTTTTCCAGCTATCATTCCACACAGAAATTTGGTTCCTATTTTCCCTACTAGGATGAGGCACTATATGGTCATCACTTTCTTCGAACTCATCCCATACATTATCCTCAAGCTGCAAAATTATTTTTAACAAACGAATCCAAAGATTAGGCATAAGTCAGTGGAAACGTTAGGAAAAGTGAAAATAATAACATCATTTCCCATACAACTAAATAACTTGCAGAAAAAACTGACATAAACGAAGAGCCATTAAATATTAACAATAACTGATATGATTATTCAGAAACCATGGTTTTCAAAGCACGTGAAATTACTACCTGATATGGACACAAAGCAGACATTCCTCCAAGATTCTCTATCCGCCACTGGAAACAAATTTAATCATTTCATCCAATACTATGCTTCTAGCTTAGAGCTTCCACCTACGCTATCTTGATAACAAAAAACAAAGAAATATGGTATCAGGCTGTGAAATCCAAGAATATACATGACAACAACAAGCTTGCACGATTTAGAAACGGAAGATTGATATCGACATATGTAGGATCCGAAAGGTTTTTTTTACTTACAATCATAATAATGTTTGAAATTAAACTGATTTCCTACAAACGTAAACATCTATGAATCACTCTTTTAAAGGACTAACTTAATTTCTGTCTCAGATATCTCTTATCGGCATTAACAGCGAGAAGATACCAACAATGAGATGTTGTTTTGGTCATTCTTCTTCTTATTTTTTAAAATTCAGTTAAGGATACCCATACTTACGAACAAAAGTGAAGAACAGGTTTGCAAAGCCAAATACCTAGGAAATCATCATTTAATACTCAATTCACTTCAAATTTTTTATAGTTGATGATGATCTTCAATTATCAGGAAATTATCCAATCGCTAGATGAACTCAACAAAAGAATTAAACATGTGGAGGTCAAAAAATTCATCAGCATCAGAAAAAAAAAGGTTATAAACGTCTTACGACCACTACTCAGTTTCATCACAAATAAAAATCAAAACCAAATCGAAACAATTCCCAGGAAGCAAACAGAAACAAGATCCTCGTTCCTGTCCCGCATCTACATAAGAGCAAATAAAAACGGACCTGAAATAAACACCTATCGGAGGGAGGCGTTTGAAATCAGGGAAAAATGAAGGATGGGAGAAGAGGAAATCGAAGAAGGCGATGGAGTTCCAGATTCTGCTGCGAGAGAGAGAGAAGAGAAAGAAACGTCCAATTCCGTAGTATATTTTATATTTTAAAAAAGAAAAGTGAGTAGCGGAGAGGGACACACGTGGCGGAGAAATAAAAGGAGGAGACGCAACGATCAGAATTCGTGGACAGGAGAGGAGAGAGAGATCCGATCCGTTTGGTTGAGATGATTGGTCCACGTTCACCGTTGGTTCTGGAAGGAAGATACGTGGTGGTGGCCTTGCTTTGCCTTTTCTTTTTAAATCCTGCACGTGCTTCGAGGGGGTGACGTGGCACATTTATCATTTGGGACTACCAAGTATCTCCTAGAGATACTAGCACGTTGGCTCGCAATTCTGCTCAACTAGCTCGGTAGTATAGCAGCCTTGGCTCGGATTGGTTCAGCTCGAATCGTTTTAACTTTGATTTGCGAGTCGGTTAAGGTTGAAATTTTTTTTTTTGTGCTCGTTTAACTCGCTAGGTTAAGTGATCCAGATTTTTTTAAGATCGGTTCGGCTCGGCTCAACTAAGCTCAACAAGTTTGTTTATCATCTTAATTGAAAATAATTGACAATTAGATATTTTTCAACCTAATTAGTATGAATATAATTTGTAATGATACAACTGTCAAATATTTGTAATGATTTTATGTGATACTTTTTATTAGATCATCTCAAATAATTTTTCTTAAATACGTGTCATTTTATTTATCAATAAAAAAAATTATTAACTAAACAACTAACTATTATATTTTAACATTATAATGATAAATAATTATTATAATTAAATTATTTTAGAAATATACATTACATTTATATAAATTGAAAATATGCGTGTTAGGTTAGTTAAGCTCAGCTTGTTATGCTCGATTGGTTGGCTCAACTCGGCTTGTTTAATATTGACTCAAAAGTCAAGTTAGGTTGAAATTTTTTTTAATCCAGCTCGTTAGGTTGAGCTCATTGGGCTCGAAAATAGTTTAAAGCTAAACAAACTTCAACGTTCCCTTTGAGCTAGAAAAACTTGAAAATAGTTTTGAGAAAAATAGAAATACGCTAAAATGCAAAGTAGAAAATATTCAACTCTAGTTAGAAAGTAAAATTTAGGGTAAATATCAAAATGTATATTTGACATCTCAATTTGAGTTGTTATCAGCGAACACCCTCACTGTTAAGATCTATTAGAGTTTCTGTCATCAGAGGAGATATTCATCTACTCCTTAGTCTATTAATGTTGATTAAGAGGAAACACCATGACAATAAATTAAAATCAACAAGTACGTCAATTAATGCAGTAGGAAGAAGAAGAAAGAGGTGAAGACATTCTACTCCATTGGAACTGCCCTAGCCGATCTTTCTCCTTATTCTCCTCTTTCATTGCTTTCCGTGGTCGAGAAAGCTTCTAATTTTTCCAAAGGAGCCAACTTGAATCCAAATTTAAAATTTTTTGCGCAAACAAACAAAAAAAGGGAAAAAAAAATATTCAAACACAAAAGAGTTCAAGAACAAAGTGCTTCATCATAAAGAAAGGAAAATGTTTTGCACAAAAACTAACAAAAAAATATAACGCAAGATGAGAAAGTGAGATTCAAGTACCATGACAAAGAAGAAGACAAAATATTTCAAAGAAGAAGACAAAATATTTCAGTTTGTATAAGATTTGAAGCCAAAAATTGAGATACTGGTGAAGACGTTTGGAATTGATGGAATACCATTTACTTGAGTGACGGCCAAGGCTTTAGAAGTGGAGGCAATTGCTAGTAAAATTCTTAAACCTGTTGAAGCACCGAAGAGGATGTTTAAGGATATTATAGCTCAGACGAGCGGAGAAGGATCATCTTTCCAGTTTCAAGAAACAAAGAGGCTGGGTGGAGATTTAAGTGATCAGCAACGAGAAAAGAAGCAGAAAAGATTTCCTCAGTGCCCAAAATGTTTGAAATATCATCCAGGAGAGTGTGAGTAATATGGGGGAAAGTGTTATAATTGCTTTGGAACTGGCCATATTGCCCGGGATTGTCTAAAGCCAAAGAGTAAACAGTGCTTCAATTGCAACGAGCCCGGACATTTAGTTAAAGATTGCCCTACAGCCAAGAAGGAACCAATGAAGGCAGAACCGAGGATCTTCGCCATGATCGAGCCAGATGGTAGGGTTGACCAGCCATGACCTCAGGTAGAACATTTGTAATTTGGTAGTTTTCTATTTGATAGGCTGGGATGTAGTGTGAAGTTGAAAGTCTTTAATGGAGTGAGTTGTGCTACAAGGTTATAGCAGAAGCTCAAAACTAAATGATAGGTAGATGAAAAAGGAGTTATGAAAGTTTCTTTTCGTAACGAATAGGATTGAAGTTGAAGTGGCGATACACCATTTTGAGTAGTGAGCGAATAGTTGAGTGCAAAGTTAGGTGAGGTCAAAACTAAGAAAGGTGAGTACTCGAGCTATGAGGTGCAGAGTTAGGTAAATTCGAAATTTAAAGATGTAGAAATGGTCATTATCCGAGAGATGATTAGGGACACCTGATAGATGTGTAGGGTCATAGCGTAGTTGAGATTTAGCGTGGCAGCTTGGCAACCGAAAAGATAGAAGGTAGAGTGTGGGTGAGTAAATTGAGGAATAACTAAGCTTAATTTTTTAGGATAAAATTTTTGTAAGAATTGTGGATTGTAACACCTAGAAAATTCGAGTAACGTATTTATGCCTGGGATTAAATAGTTAGGATAATTTAATGTTAAGTGATTAAGGGTCTAAAGTAAAGCAAAGAGAAGGGAAGAGTTTTGACAAGTCAAATTAGAAAAGAAATTGTTGAAAAGTCAAAAGCATAAGTGGACCAATAAGGAAAAAAAAAACAACTAGGAATTTAAATGAATGGAAGAAGTGGTTAATGGTGGCAGCCACGTTGGAAGAGGAAAAAGGGAGGTTGATTGGCAATTTTAAAGAAAATGAGTGGTGAAAAGGAAAAAGTGGAAAGTTGATTTTCTAAAAATAATGAATTAAGTGTTAAAATGGCAAAAAACACCTTTTCTTCCCTCCCTTCTCCACGATTTTTGCAGCAGCCATAGCTAGGGCATTTTCATCTCTTGTTCAATTTTTAGCAAGGTGTTTCAAGGTAAAATTAAGTGGGTTTTTAATTTTATACATATAGGTGTAGTTTGTTAGTGTTTTTGGGGGAGATTGTGTAGGGTTTGAAAACCCTAAATGATGAAATCCGAAAATTGAGTTTAAGTGTTAGTTTTCTTTCCAAATTTGATGATTTGGTTGTTGTATGAATTGGTTTAGGTGGTTTATGGAGTTAGAATGAAGATTTGAAAGTAAGTTGTGAAAAACCGGTTTTTAGCAAATGTGTACCCGGTTCTGATTTCTGGTTTTCGGTTTGGCCAAGTGGTTTATTTGGTTAATTTGAGTGTTTCAATGGATAGTAGACGTGTAGAGGTTTTCGAATTTGGGTGGCACGTCGAAATCCGTTGAAAAACGAATAAGTTATGGCCGTTCGAAGTTTGACGGTAGGAAATGTGGGTAAAATCGGGTTTTATGTATTGGTTTGTATAATTGGTTAAAAATGTGTATAGATTTAAGTTAGATAAATTCCTTAGAATTTTCTTAGGTTTATGCTAAGCTATTTCCTTATATTGTTAGGTTATCGAGCAAGTGAATTGATTGGACGAAGTGAGCAATCGAGTGCTGAGCAGTCAGGTAAATAATGGATTGTGTGTTTTGTCGCCTTCGGGCCTACACCACAGAACGGTAGGATTTATTGTTTGATAGTTGTGTTGTTTATATTGAGTAGTGTGTGAATGAATTGCTGGGTTGTAGTTTGTTTGGTGTTTGAGTATTGTGTGAGTGGCATGTGTCATGTTAAGCTACAAAAATAAGTGTTGGGGCATGATGTGAATGATAAGCATGAAATGTGTAGCAAGTCGCACTAGAGGGTTGAACGCCTCGTTGTTAAAGTGCAAGTGGCACTAGAGAGTTTAACGTCTCGTTATTAACGTGCATTAGTAAGAAGCAGCAGAGTGAGTGGAATTGGCATTTTTAGGGGGTTGTGGGTGCATGGTGCATGTTTACATTCGTGGGTGCATGGTGCATGTTTACATTCGTTATTCATTACTTACTAAGCAAAAGCTTACGTGTGTGTGTATGTTCTGTGGTGTAGGTGAAGACAAGATCAGGTGAGCTAGATGAGGAAGCCCGGGACTAGGTGGCAGTTGGTGGCGCATGGAGCATACCGGTGCAGGCGCTTGTCAGGGCGCCTCGACCAGGATCTTCGGGGGTATATTTGGTTCGGTACTTTGGGATTTTGTATAGTTTTCTTGTGACGACCCGTCTTTCAACGCTTGTCGGAAACCACCCATTCTCCGCGGATCCTGGGGCTGACCTGGGCCGGAGGTGGGTAAAGCTCCGCGGATCCTGGGGCTGACCTGGGCCGGAGGGTTCTACTGGCCGTCTGGCGTTGAAGGAGGGGCCGTTACGAACCCACATCGCTTGGGGAAGTACATGGAAATGAAACATATGTAAGAGATCCCTCCCTAAATAGCAAGACGCGTTTTGGAGCACAATTGACAACGGATCCCATAAGAACTCCGAAGTTAAGCGTACTCCGGCGAGAGTAATTCCAGGTTGGGTGACCTCCCGGGAAGTGCTCTCGCCAAACAAAGCCGTGAGGGGAGGATATTGGGCTGCGGCCCGATCCCCGGAGCGGACAATATCTTGCTGGGAACGGGGTCGTTACAAATGGTATCAGAGCCTGTACCCAACTAGAAATGTGGCCAACGAGGACGTTGGGCCCCCAAGGGGGGGTGATTGTGACGACCCGTCTTTCAACGCTTGTCGGAAACCACCCATTCTCCGCGGATCCTGGGGCTGACCTGGGCCAGAGGTGGGTAAAGCTCCGCGGATCCTGGGGCTGACCTGGACCGGAGGGTTCTACTGGCCGTCTGGCGTTGAAGGAGGGGCCGTTACGAACCCACATCGCTTGGGGAAGTACATGGAAATGAAACATATGTAAGAGATCCCTCCCTAAATAGCAAGACGCGTTTTGGAGCACAATTGACAACGGATCCCATAAGAACTCCGAAGTTAAGCGTACTCCGGCAAGAGTAATTCCAGGTTGGGTGACCTCTCGGGAAGTGCTCTCGCCAAACAAAGTCGTGAGGGGAGGATATTGGGCTGCGGCCCGATCCCCGGAGCGGACAATATCTTGCTGGGAACGGGGTCGTTACATTTCTATCTATTCTATATGTTTGAAGGGTTTGACTATTTTATTGGTTCGATTTTATAAATGTGGTAGTGAATTGTTTTGAAATCTCTTTGAACGTGTTTTATGAACATTTGGGTTTTCTTGGATTTTAGTTATTTTGTAGGTTTAAAGTATTGATCGTTCTGTTGAGTTTGATTTGGTAAGTGTAAATTGAGAACTGTTTTGGGATTTCTCTGAACGTGTTTATACATGTTTGATTTGTTTGATTTTTTTCAGGATTTGGTTTTAGTAATTTCAGCCGTTACGCTGCCCGTTTTTTTTATAACAAGCAACGTCGGGTTCATTTGTTTTCACGTTTTTACTAATATTTTTGAAGTCGAAATTTTAACAAAAATTATTTTAAATTATGTTTTAAACGCGGGATTGGTTAGCAAAATAGTACACCGAGCCAGGGTGGGTTCGGGGGCGTTACATCATCAAATCATAAAATATGTATGCTTTCCTTTTTCTTTTAACATGCAGTTTTTATAAGCTTTATGGAAGTAAATTAACTAAGTATCGATTAAGTAACTGGCCACCAAAAACTGCCATAAATTCTATAGCAACACAAATTATGTGGTCTTCCCCGAGGAATTAGGGATTTATACCCAAAAGTAAACTTGTATTCTATATCATATCTGATAATCACCAAAAACGTTATGTGAAGAAACAATATCCAAAAGCCTTGTTTTTATTTTGAAAATTTTTATTCTTTTGCTTGCTAACCTAGTTCTTAGATAAAAAACATTATAAAAAATGACAAAAGTTTTTAGCATAAAATTCGTTGTAAGTTGTAATAAAAATGAATCATTAAAACATTTATTGTAATAGATTGACTCGTAATTAGTCTAATCAATTTATAATTAACTTGTTAAAAGTGATTTGAGCATGCTTAGATGATCATTTTTATTATTTTTGTGTTACTTAGGCTTGGATAATGGAATTACAATTATTGTTTCTGATTTTGGGAAATATCCAACAAATGGGGGAGACCATACTCAACTTTTTATTCAAAAGGTAGAAGAGAAAATAAGGAGCAATGACGGTAAAATTAAGTGAATTGAGTTCAAGGTGGAAAATGTACGCTAATCCTGAAACTGTGATTGGATTAAGAAATAGTTAAGATAAAGCCATAACTTTGGTTAGGGGTGGGTGCAGTCTGGTTCAGTCAGTTCCATTTTGAATCATGACCATAGAATTAGAATCGGAACCATGGGTTTCTCAACTAAACTGGGACCTCTCTGTGAAACACGATTTTGTTCTAAATTTTTTTAAAAACTTTCTTGTAAAATTATTTTTATTGTTTTGTTGCGTTTGAGCTAGTTTTCATAGTCTTGGTCAGGTTTTGGGCCGGTTATCGGGTATGGGCCAGTTTTTTTGGATTTTAGGTCGGATTTTAACTGGTTTTCGGGTTAAATATTTGACCCACGGTTTAATTGATGAGTGTAAAGCAGGTTAGAATGACTCGTGCAAAGGTGATTTAGCTATTGGCGAGAAGGAAATAATTAATCAATAGGAAGTCAACATGTGTCACCTGCTTAATTAAAATGCTAATTATCCTTAACTATAATTAAATTTGGTAATTTTGTAGTTTTTACGTAATTGAAGGTTAAATTGGTAATTTTCTGAAAGACAAATTAGATATAATCAATAATTACTAATTTTGTCAAAGTTTAAATAAAAGAAAAATGAAATAAAATTTAATAGAAAAATAAAAGAGAAGTGATGAGAATCACAGGTATATTAAACTCGAAATCCTTAAACATCGTGGAATATAAACTTAAGAACGCTTTTGAATCAAGTAATAGGAACTTGACCCCAATCGAACCTTGCCCAAGGAACCAAAGTTAGCAAACAATGAGCTTGACCCATAACCTGAACTTCTAGTTAGAATCAAAGCTATCAATTTGATCTTTCAAGTTTTGGCTTGAAGAATATCTAGTTCTTCACGAATAACTAAAGAGAAAATTATAAAAAATATCACTCAAAAAGCATAATTGTTCCCAAAGGGTTACAAACGTTGTTTTTAAATAGAATACAAACAAACCCTAAAAATAATAGTAAATAATCTAAAATATCCCTAAAAATATGGTAAACCCTAATAAGTGTCAAAATATAAAATATAAAAACCCTAAAACGTCAAAAAGTTGAAAAAAAATTGAATTTTGGAAAGTTTTGCGTCGGGTGGCCGAGCTAGCCATATGACCCGCACATTGCGCATGCTGCCATGCCCTGCGCGCCTAATGTGGTGCCCTGCGCGCCCAGCGAGCTACTGCATGCCCTTCTTCATGGTTTTCATTTGTTTGACTTACAAGTTGCACTTCAAATATCTTTTTGATTTCTAGTTGTAATATTTGATTCAAAAATACTTCTTTCCACTTTCAAATGCATCATCTTCTTTTAATGAATATTTTATTCGTGCTTGAAAATCTTTAATTCAATGCTTAATTTTTGGGCTTCTTTGGTTCGTATCAAGAAGAGAGAACTCTCTCGAGAGAAAAAGGAGAGAAGTGAGTTGGTGTGATCGGAGGACCAAACCAGTGAGAATTTCACAACATAAAAAAAATGTTCATTGACCTAAGACTGTAACACCCAAGAATTTTCTTTAACGTGTATAGGCTTAGGATTATACAGTATGAGGGTTTAACGTTAAGGGATGGAGGGTTCTAAACTAATGCAAAGTGAATGAAGGAAAGGTTTAGAATAATGCAAGAGTAGAAGAGAGTTGACAAGTCAAAGTGATGGTTGAAAATTTAAATGTTTGAAAAGTCAAATGTAAGGAACCAATAGAATGTGAGTGTTAATTGGCATTAAAGTGGTAATTCAAGGGAGCATTTCACGTTGACATTCAAGTGAGAAAAAGGTGGGGTTTGAATTAGAAATAAGGAAATTTTGTGGGGAAAAACAAAAAGGTGGAAAATGATTAGATTAAAAAGCAATTTCTTCTCTTCTCTCCCTCATTCTTCACGTTCTTCTCCATCCGCCATAGCTGCCCCTCCTCTTCTCTTCTCTTCAATTTGTGCAAGGCGTTTCAAGGTAATAATATATGGGTTTTGGTTTGTATTGGTATAGGTGAAGTTTGTGAGTGTTTTTGAAGGGTTTAGAGTGAGTTTTGTGAGGGTTTGGGAAACCCTAAATGGGAAGCTACGAAATTAGGGTTTCAATTGGTTGTTTCCTTTCTAAATGTGTTTGTTTGGTTGTTGAATGGATAGTTTAGGCTAATTAAGGGGTTCTATTTACGATTGGAGGAGTGTTCCACAAAAAACGGTTGTGAACACTCAATGGCCGATTCTGTTTTTGGTATGTTCGAGTTGGCCAAAGTGTTTGTTTGGTTGATTTGAGTATTTCAATGGATAGTAGACGTGTAGAGGTTTCCGAATTGGGGTGGCACGTCGAAATCCGTTGAAAAATGAGTGAGTTATGACCGTTTAAAGTTTGACGGTTAATTTTGGGTAAATAATCGAGTTTATGTATGTAAGTGTGAGATTGTTGTGTGTAGGTTAGTTTTAGGTTAAAAGTGAGGGTTAGTTTAAATTAGTTGAGTTTTAGAATCCCTTAGTTTGTTCCTAATTAAGTTTTCGTTATTTGTTAGATAATCGAGCGTGTGATTTAGTTGGACGAAGTGAACGAGAAAGTATCGAGCGACCAGGTAAGTAGTGGTTGTCATCCTTTTTCCTTTTTGCTTCGGCCTACACCATAGAACGGTAAGTATGGTTAATTGTTTTTGTTTAGTGTTGTGTTGCGTTGTTATGTTGTGTCGTGTGTCGTGGTGGTGTTGTGCTTGGTTGGTTTCGTGTGGGTTGCATTGGTTGTTATCGTGTGGGTTTGCATTGGTTGGTTGACGTGTTGTGTTTGCATTAGTTGGCATGGTAGTTCGTTAAGTGTAAGGCCCTTCGGGGCGGGCAATAGCGTCAACTAAGGCACTTCGGTGCGGGCAACTAAGGCACTTCGGTGCGGGCAACTAAGGCACTTCGGTGCGGGCAACTAAGGCACTTCGGTGCGGGCAACTAAGGCACTTCGGTGCGGGCAACTAAGGCACTTCGGTGCGGGCAACTAAGGCACTTCGGTGCGGGCAACTAAGGCCCTTCGGGGCGGGCAACTAAGGCACTTCGGTGCGGGCAACTAAGGCACTTCGGTGCGGGCAACTAAGGCCCTTCGGGGCGGGCAACTAAGGCCCTTCGGGGCGGGCAACTAAGGCACTTCGGTGCGGGCAACTAAGGCACTTCGGTGCGGGCAACTAAGGCACTTCGGTGCGGGCAACTAAGGCACTTCGGTGCGGGCAACTAAGGCACTTCGGTGCGGGCAACTAAGGCACTTCGGTGCGGGCAACTAAGGCACTTCGGTGCGGGCAACTAAGGCACTTCGGTGCGGGCAACTAAGGCACTTCGGTGCGGGCAACTAAGGCACTTCGGTGCGGGCAACTAAGGCACTTCGGTGCGGGCAACTAAGGCCCTTCGGGGCGGGCAACTAAGGCACTTCGGTGCGGGCAACTAAGGCACTTCGGTGCGGGCAACTAAGGCACTTCGGTGCGGGCAACTAAGGCCCTTCGGGGCGGGCAACTAAGGCACTTCGGTGCGGGCAACTAAGGCCCTTCGGGGCGGGCAACTAAGGCACTTCGGTGCGGGCAACTAAGGCCCTTCGGGGCGGGCAACTAAGGCCCTTCGGGGCGGGCAACTAAGGCACTTCGGTGCGGGCAACTAAGGCACTTCGGTGCGGGCAACTAAGGCACTTCGGTGCGGGCAACTAAGGCACTTCGGTGCGGGCAACTAAGGCACTTCGGTGCGGGCAACTAAGGCACTTCGGTGCGGGCAACTAAGGCACTTCGGTGCGGGCAACTAAGGCACTTCGGTGCGGGCAACTAAGGCACTTCGGTGCGGGCAACTAAGGCACTTCGGTGCGGGCAACTAAGGCACTTCGGTGCGGGCAACTAAGGCCCTTCGGGGCGGGCAACTAAGGCCCTTCGGGGCGGGCAACTAAGGCACTTCGGTGCGGGCAACTAAGGCCCTTCGGGGCGGGCAACTAAGGCACTTCGGTGCGGGCAACTAAGGCACTTCGGTGCGGGCAACTAAGGCCCTTCGGGGCGGGCAACTAAGGCACTTCGGTGCGGGCAACTAAGGCACTTCGGTGCGGGCAACTAAGGCACTTCGGTGCGGGCAACTAAGGCACTTCGGTGCGGGCAACTAAGGCCCTTCGGGGCGGGCAACTAAGGCCCTTCGGGGCGGGCAACTAAGGCACTTCGGTGCGGGCAACTAAGGCACTTCGGTGCGGGCAACTAAGGCACTTCGGTGCGGGCAACTAAGGCACTTCGGTGCGGGCAACTAAGGCACTTCGGTGCGGGCAACTAAGGCACTTCGGTGCGGGCAACTAAGGCACTTCGGTGCGGGCAACTAAGGCCCTTCGGGGCGGGCAACTGGCCCTTCGGGGCGGCAACTAAGGCCACTTCGTGTGGGCAACTAAGGCCCTTCGGGGCGGGCAACTAAGGCACTTCGGTGCGGGCAACTAAGGCCCTTCGGGGCGGGCAACTAAGGCACTTCGGTGCGGGCAACTAAGGCTCTTCGGGTCGGGCAACTAAGGCACTCCGGTGCAGGCAACTAAGGCCCTTCGGGGCGGGCAACTAAGGCCCTTCGGGGCGAGCAACTAAGGCCCTTCGGGGCGGGCAACTAAGGCACTTCGGTGCGGGTAATGTGTCGTGGTGTTATTGTGTGTGTTTGTCGTTGTGTGTCTGTTGTTGTGAGTTTGTCGTTGTGTAAGGCACTCCGGTGCGGGCAATGTGTAAGGCACCTTTGGGGTGCGGGCAACTATGAGTTGAGTTGTTGAGTTGCATTGTGGAGTCGTGTTGCATTGTTTGGCCGTATTGTGTTGTTGTGCATAGTGCTCGGTTTTTAAACTGTATTTGTCATCCCCTACTTGCTAAGCTTAAGCTTACGCGTGTGTGTGTGTGTTCTGTGGTGTAGGTGACGACAGAAGTACAGGTTAGAGCTACGAGGAAAGCTAGGATTAGGACGCAGTCACTGATGTACGCTGTATGCCGGTGCGGGCAGTTGTCGGGGCGCCTCGGCCAAAGTCTTCGGAGCTGTGGGGTTGGTGTTCGGCATATGGGGTATTTTGTGGTTTGTAGTTGTTATTTTGAGACTAGGTGATCGGTTTGGTGAGATTTCGGTTTGTAGTTGGGATTGTGGGATTTTGTGGTTGATTCGTGAGAGTTGTTTAGTGTAAATGGTTGTGGAATTGTTCTGGTGTAAACTGGGTTGAGTCATGGTTTTAAGTATTTGTTTTTCAGGTTTTCGGGTTTAGAATTATTTAGCCGTTATACTGTCGGTTTTGATTTTAAAACAAATGACGTCGGGTCACGTTATTTATTTTTGTTAATATTCGTTTTAAGTCGGTTTTACGAGATTTTTTCGGGACTTGAGGGTTTGGATGTCGGGAAGGTATGGTTAAAGTTTCGTGATTTTCGGAAGTGTTCGGGGTGGTGAAATGTGAAGAAAAGTGAGGGAAGGTCAAATTGGGTATTTTTGAGTGTTTTTGGTTGTGAAAAACCCGAGCCGGCCCGATTGGTCGGGCCCGGGGCACGATCGGTCGTGGTCGGGATGTTTTTGAGTGAAGAAAACCCGAGAAGGCCCGATCGATCTGGCTTTGGGCCGCGATCGGTCGTGGTGGCCATGTTGGGGCGCGCAGGCACGCGCGCTGATGCGCTGCCTGGGCGCGCGCGCCCAGCGGCCCTTTGAGGCCAAATTTTGTTTTTTTTTCAAAATTTTCCCAACTTTTAAAATGTTTTGACCCGACATTTTCCGACGTATTTTAAAAGTATTTTGGGGCTGTTTTCCAATAAATTTTGAGGGTTCGGAAGACCCGAAAACGAGTCGAAAAATTTACGAAAATTATTTTAAATGATGTTGGAACGTGGGTTTGGTTAGCAAAGTAGCGCACCGAGCCAGGGTGGGTTCGGGGGCGTTACAAAGACAACCTGCCACGACCCGATTTTATTATTATTTTTTTTTCAAACTGTTTCTGAAGGCTTTTTAATGAACTCGTAAATCAAAAGTACTTTCACAATGAATAGCGGAAGACTAAACATAACACACATGTCATTATCGAAATCTATTGTAAGTAAAACCTTTCATTATTTTAATAAAACATGTGTAAGATTTATTCAAAATTTCTTACCAACCATGACAAACCTAAGTTCTTCAAAAATCATTAATATTTACAAAACATGATCCTCAACCATAGAGTTCTTTAAACAAAACTGTAATACCCGATTCTATCAAACCGTTTCTCTATTCCTTTTTAAACTAATGGCATAATTTATATGGCAATATTAAATGTAGGGTTAGAGGATGACTAGGCAAGGGCATAAGAGTAATTAGAAATTCAAAGGTGGATAACATATTTAAGGAAACTATTAATGAAGTAGCCGCCACTGTTATTTCATTTCCTCTCCATTCTCAGCTCCTCAGCTTAGCAGAGCGCGATAGGAGACCCCCTTCGACTTCCTCCAGCGATTTCCTCCGAACTTGGTGAGTTTTGCTTCTATTTCTTGTTACATTGTATCTATCGTTGGTAGGAGGGATGATAAATGAGGTTTTGAGAAGGCGATAAGCGAGTGGTGGTTTCGGTTTAAGTTGAAATCGGGAATGCACAATGACTAGAGTTTCCAAAACAGTTTCCCTTAGATTTCTAGTGGTTTAGAATGAAGATTAGAGGAAATTTAATGTATGCTCTGTCTATGGTTTTAGGTTCGAGTAATACCCGAAGTAGCTTGCAACCAAGTTTTTCCAGGAGACCAGGTAAGTAGAGTTTGCATGTGCCTTCGGGCCTACATCACAAAACAATAGGATTTGTGTGTGCATGAATGAATGTTTCTTTTCAGTTGCCATGCATCATATTTTGAAAGAAAACGAAAATGAATTTACATGAAGTAGCATGGTGAGATGTGAACAGATTGTAACAGTATACTTTTAAGGGAATTAATCCGCCCCTTAATCGAACATATGGATTCATACCCTGGGAAAATTGATCCACCTCCCATTGTATCAGGGATCAAATCAGCTGTTAAGGGAATTAATCCGCCCCTTAATTGAATATATGGATTCATACCCTGGGAAAACTGATTCACCTTCCATTGTATCAGGGATCATCAGACCAGTGAACGAATGCAACATAACTGAGGAATGAAAGTAGAAACTGCATATTTAAGATTTACATTTCAGTACACATTTCATTTCTTGCTTTACTTGCTTAGCATTAGGCTAATAGATGAGTTTTGTAATGTAGGTGAAGAGATTACTGCAGGTGAATTTCCCGTTAGCATAGATGTGTGATGTGGTGAGAGGGGTACATTCATGCTCCGGTCTGGTAAACTGATGAGGGCGTTTAACTGATGACAGTTGATGTGAAGGTCCAGTTGACAACGTTAAATTTTAGTGTGTGTTGAGTTTTCATGACAGTAGTGGTTTTCAATATTTCGAATATGTTTCTTTTCTTGAGCTTGTTGATAATAGTATTTGGTTAGGTATAAATGTTGATTTTACTGAAATTGAGGTAATGTAAGGTTTGGGTGTTTGTTCGCTGATAGACATTGGCGGATTGAATCATCCGGCTGACGTGTGTTAATCCACCGGAAGATGTAGGAAATGTTTTGTCGTTTAGTGACCGGTGGATGTCGTGTGTTAATCCACCGGAAGATGTAGGAAATGTTTTGTCGTTTAGTGACCGGTGGATGTCGTGTGTTAATCCACCGGAAGATGTAGGAAATGTTTTGTCGTTTAGTGACCGGTGGATGTCGTGTGTTAATCCACCGGAAGATGTAGGAAATGTTTTGTCGTTTAGTGACCGGTGGATGTCGTGTGTTAATCCACCGGAAGATGTAGGAAATGTTTTGTCGTTTAGTGACCGGTGGATGTCGTGTGTTAATCCACCGGAAGATGTAGGAAATGTTTTGTCGTTTAGTGACCGGTGGATGTCGTGTGTTAATCCACCGGAAGATGTAGGAAATGTTTTGTCGTTTAGTGACCGGTGGATGTCGTGTGTTAATCCACCGGAAGATGTAGGAAATGTTTTGTCGTTTAGTGACCGGTGGATGTCGTGTGTTAATCCACCGGAAGATGTAGGAAATGTTTTGTCGTTTAGTGACCGGTGGATGTCGTGTGTTAATCCACCGGAAGATGTAGGAAATGTTTTGTCGTTTAGTGACCGGTGGATGTCGTGTGTTAATCCACCGGAAGATGTAGGAAATGTTTTGTCGTTTAGTGACCGGTGGATGTCGTGTGTTAATCCACCGGAAGATGTAGGAAATGTTTTGTCGTTTAGTGACCGGTGGATGTCGTGTGTTAATCCACCGGAAGATGTAGGAAATGTTTTGTCGTTTAGTGACCGGTGGATGTCGTGTGTTAATCCACCGGAAGATGTAGGAAATGTTTTGTCGTTTAGTGACCGGTGGATGTCGTGTGTTAATCCACCGGAAGATGTAGGAAATGTTTTGTCGTTTAGTGACCGGTGGATGTCGTGTGTTAATCCACCGGAAGATGTAGGAAATGTTTTGTCGTTTAGTGACCGGTGGATGTCGTGTGTTAATCCACCGGAAGATGTAGGAAATGTTTTGTCGTTTAGTGACCGGTGGATGTCGTGTGTTAATCCACCGGAAGATGTAGGAAATGTTTTGTCGTTTAGTGACCGGTGGATGTCGTGTGTTAATCCACCGGAAGATGTAGGAAATGTTTTGTCGTTTAGTGACCGGTGGATGTCGTGTGTTAATCCACCGGAAGATGTAGGAAATGTTTTGTCGTTTAGTGACCGGTGGATGTCGTGTGTTAATCCACCGGAAGATGTAGGAAATGTTTTGTCGTTTAGTGACCGGTGGATGTCGTGTGTTAATCCACCGGAAGATGTAGGAAATGTTTTGTCGTTTAGTGACCGGTGGATGTCGTGTGTTAATCCACCGGAAGATGTAGGAAATGTTTTGTCGTTTAGTGACCGGTGGATGTCGTGTGTTAATCCACCGGAAGATGTAGGAAATGTTTTGTCGTTTAGTGACCGGTGGATGTCGTGTGTTAATCCACCGGAAGATGTAGGAAATGTTTTGTCGTTTAGTGACCGGTGGATGTCGTGTGTTAATCCACCGGAAGATGTAGGAAATGTTTTGTCGTTTAGTGACCGGTGGATGTCGTGTGTTAATCCACCGGAAGATGTAGGAAATGTTTTGTCGTTTAGTGACCGGTGGATGTCGTGTGTTAATCCACCGGAAGATGTAGGAAATGTTTTGTCGTTTAGTGACCGGTGGATGTCGTGTGTTAATCTACCGGAAGATGTAGGAAATGTTTTGTCGTTTAGTGACGGTGGATGTCGTGTGTTAATCCACCGGAAGATGTAGGAAATGTTTTGTCGTTTTGTGACCGGTGGATGTCGTATGATAATCCACCGGAAGATGTAAGAAGTGTTTTGTCGTCTAGCCACCGGTGGATGTTGTATAGCGTCGATCATCCGGCTGATGTCACCGGAAGGTGTAGAGCGTATTTTGTCGTTTTGTCCTCGGGAGATGTCTTCTATTTTCTGCGTCAGCCCTTTTTATTGACTTTGTTCAGCGGGCGACGTGTTTGACTTTTGAGACTTATGAAGTATTTTGCAATTTAAACATTCATTCTTTTTGCTGATTATTCCTTAACATTTCAACTGAATAATCAAGCATCGTACAATAGCTTGTTTAACTTTTTACTTAAACGGTTTCCGCTGTAAGTCCTTGAATGTTTGAAGTTTTAGAAAATATCAAATTTTGACTTTCGAGTAGACCTTTAGGTTTGGTTAAAAGTTTATTTTTCTTTTCAAGTTTCGTGCAAGATTGTGTAACAAACCGGGTTCAGAAAACTCGGGTCGTTACAAAAACAATACAAACTAAATTTATACTTTCCATCACAAGATACTTACATGAGTCATCCACGGGTCTAAATTGCTCTAACAATAGCAAGTGCTCACGATAGATATGCTCCTTCAACTGTCTCCTTTAATCTAGTATGTGTTCATGACTCTCATTGGCAATTTTGTTACTTACATCACAAAGTTCATCTAATAAACCTAATGCTTAGCAACTAATTTATAAATATGCATTTCATAAAAACATGTAGTTTCAGTATTTCTTTCTTTCTTTCTTTTTCACTCACAGTCCAGTCATTGGGGGTGATATGGTCAAGGGGAGAGTAAGCATTATTTGGTTAAATCTCATACAAGATAGCTTAACTCAAGCCCAACCCACAATAACTATTTAAACACATTCATTTCGTTTCTGTCTTTATTCTTTCATTCTTTCTTGTATAAAATGTATAAATCATTTTCGATGCTTTTATAGAACATGATACGTGGTACATGTAATGCATATGAACATGCGAATACTAAACATTGCATAACCTCAATATCATTTCTATATTGTCACGTCAATTCAATTCGTCTATCCTATCCTAATCACAACATTGTATTAACTTTGTAAAAAGAAGTATTTTTATGATTAATTAAATTTCACATGTCGAATTTTTGCTTTGAGTAAGAATTATAATTTATTTTGATTTGGAGTTTTGAGTATGTTCAGGTTGTTGAGAATGAAACTTTAAAGATGTTTTGTCTATTATAACAATAGGGTCACAATGGAAATATGTTAAATTGTTGGAGTTAAAGTATATAATAATTAAGAAAAAGTTGATAAATAAGGTTTAGGAAACCATTTCCCTCATTTTTCGCATCAAGTGGCTGCCCAAGGAGAGGAGATGGAAGAGGATTGTGTCTTGTTTGTGCACATCATTGCGGTCAGAGGCTGCCGCCGCGTATTGATAAGCTTCCACCTATGGCAACTTGTTGTGGCAAACACAAGCCCTAGTTCTTCTCGGATCAACACTTGTGTTATCCGAAAATCCCCATATTCCAACAAGTATAATTTATTCAATTCAATTCCAAATTGTAACACCCGGTTTATTAGAATTAAAATAACCTATTAATCTTCTAAGTGTGAATTTTATAGAATAAAATTCGGGGTAAAATCAATTAGGTTAATAAGTAACTAAGTGAGGGCATAAGGGTAATTGTCAATTTATGTTATGGATAACATATTTAAGGAAAGATTGAATGAGGTATAGCCGTCATACTCATTTCACTCTCGGTTTTCAGCTCAACCCAGCAGAACTCTTTAGGCGATTTCCTCACCGATTCCTCCAACCAAGGTGAGTTTAGATTCGATTAATTGCTGATTTTAGTACCTAGGTAGCTTAAGGATCCCAATGTATGCATTTTGATAATGTTGCGAGTGAGAGTTTCTGCTTGAGGGTTAGAGCAGAATCGGGAATGTTAGATAAATAGAAATGTCAAACCAACTCCTTAGATTTCTGAATAGCTTAAATTAAGGTTTAACATTCTGTTTATGAATATAGGTGAACGAACCCCCGAAGTAGCTCTTAACCGAGCATTTGCTAGGAATCCAGGTAAGTAAAGTATTGCTTGTGCCTTCGGGCCTACATCACAAAGCAGTAGGTTTGTGCGTGATTGTATGTTTCTGTTATCCATGCATCATGATTATTAAAAACTACGAAAATGAATTTTCATGTAAGGAATGGTAAGGTATGAACTGTATGCGACAGACAAACTATTAAGGGAGCTAATCCACCCCTTAACTTATGAAGGGATTTATACATTGGGAGAATTGATCCCGCTCCCAAGGGAACCATGGGATCAGATCAAGTGTTAAGGGAATTCATCTGCCCCTTAATTAAGTAGGAGGATGTAGACATTGGGAGAATTGATCCCACTCCCAAGGGAACCATGGGATCAGATCAAGTTGTGAATGAACGTGTATGCCACTGAGATGAGAAAGTAGAAACTGCATGTTTAGGAGTTTAAGTTCAGCATTACTTTGCATATATAAATATATTGCTTTACTTGCTTAGCATTAGGCTAATAGATGAGTTTTGTGATGTAGGCGAAGAAGAGTTAGCAGGTGTGTCCCCTGATCATGTTGAGGAGTAGAGGATGTTGAAGGAGTGCATTCAGGCTTCACTTGGTAACTGATGAGGCGGTTTAGCATGTTGTCTACAGATGAGGAGGTTTAGTGATTAATGATTTAATCTGAGTACATTGAGTTTTTAGTAAACGAGGCTACAGCTGTTTGATTTCGTTTTTTTTTTTTGAGAATTTCTGATTTTCATGTTCTTACTGATTTTTATCAATACAATGACTTGGAGTGTTATGAATGGATTTTTGGTAAAATGTTTTAAGTCTGGTTGATAGTCGAAGTTTTCTTGGTTTATATATATGTTGTTTAGTCCATTGGTAGGAGTCGAATAATTTTGTATCAGTGGATATGTGTAGAGGTTTATTGCGTTCTGTTGAAGGAAGTTGTGTTGATGTCTATCGGTAGATGTCTTAAGGGGTCACGTGAGTAGCACGTGTTGGCAGATGTAGTCTATTCGATCGGAAGATGTAGAGTATTAAGTTTGTTGTTTAGTGATCGGCAGGTGCAGTCCGAGGGAGTTAAGTGATTTTGTCGTTTAGAGAATCAGAAGATGTAGTGTGTATATTAATTCTATCGGAAAGGGTCATATTGTCGTTATCGGTAGATGTCGTGCGCTTGTCTGTTGGGAGATGAAATTGTGCTGACTTTATCGGCAGATGAAGTCATGTTGACTTCATCGGCAGATGAAGTGGTGTATGGAGTTACGATGACTTCATCGGCAGATGAAGTCGAGAGGGAAGCTGTGTAGACGTTATCGGCAGAGGGTGTTGCGTTGTTGTACACGTCATCGGTATATGAAGCCTACCGAGTGATGTCTTTTGTTTTCATTCCTTCCGGCTGACGTCATCGGCAGAAGTCTTCGGTTTTCTATTTCTGCTTCTTTCGTTGACCTTGTCGTCGGCAGATGACTTCAACATTTCCGTTAAACACCCCAACAATATTTTCTACAGTTTGTCTAACTTCATTGTTGTTTTAAATGATTTTCCGCTGCAAAGTTTTCAAATGTTTTGAATGTTTAGAAAATGTCAAATTTTGAATGTCGAATGAAGTTTTAAAATTTATCCGAAATTTCTTAGTCATGATAGAGTGAAGTGTAGTGAACCGGGTTTAGATAATTCGGGGCGTTAAACAAATAATCTGAAATTTTAAAGAGGGTTTACTGGGGGTGTGAAGGGGATACCATGAAAATTTTAGGGGTTGATTTGAAGGGGTTGAAAAGTTATGGAGGATTGATCATTGCTGATCCGAACTTGCTATAAGGTGCACATTTTCGCCCTTGTCTCTCTCTAATCAAGAGAGCTCTCTAACAAACCTTGAATGAAAGTTTAAGTGCTTCCTTACTCTGGATTTCCCACGCCTCAAGGAGTGGGAAAAGACAGCAATATGAAGAACACTTTTTGGCTCACAACAGAGTGCACTCGGTCCTCAATGAAAATGAAGAAAGAGCTGAGAACAAAACCCCTGGTTTTCTATTAGACTTTATGCTGCCCATGACAAGGGTTAATGATGGCCACTTCCCTTCAGCCATTTGGGGTTACAACCAGCAGCCAAAAAAGTGGCAACAAAAATGGTAAACTTCGGCCAAGTGAGTGAGCCGAGTACAACTATGCATAGCCACTTTTGGCAAAAACATTTCTCTCTCCTAATGTCCTTTTCACCTGAAGTTTTACTCTCAAAATGCAGATAACATGTGCCAAATACAAGCACCTAGGTTCAACTATTCATTAATCCAAAAACAAAGACTAAAAGATAACTAAATTAAAAACCGATTACACTTGTTGTCGCTAGGGAAGACAAATTTCCCCTTCGATGATGCATGGCCGAGGACAATGCTCCCATGATAAAGAGTGGAAAGGCCTTTCCATATCTTGATTGCTTAGTTCCCACTCCATTTGTTCCAAGGGTATTCCACCTACAAAAAGAGAAAACTCGTTAGATGAAGTCTCGGCCAAGGTTTTGGCACGAGATCGAGTAATAGTGTAACGACCCATAATTTCGGTCGTATATATTTTTTTTCTTTCTAAAAAAAAATTTCTCTTTGAATCTTTGTAAAATCTTTAATAAACATTAAAGTCTAAAAATCAATTGAAATGCATAGCAGAAGATTTTTATTGTTCGTGGAAAACATAAAATAAAAATCTAAAAAAAAAAAAAATCTCTTTGAATCTTTGTAAAATCTTTAATAAACTTTAAAGTCTAAAAATCAATTGAAATACATAGCAGAAGACTTTTATCGTTCGTGGAAAACGTAAAATAAAATATATTTTTATTTTTTATTATTTAAAAGAAACCTGAGAGCCGATCGATTGTCTATCCTGGCCGATCGATCAGCTCTGCCGCCATTTTGCCTGCTTCAAACATCCCTTTTAAACCAAAACCAAATCATTTCAATTCTTCAAAACATAACACATTTATCTCAAAACTATCCGATTTCATACCAAAGCATTTCTAAATCTCAAAATCTGTTTTAGCAAAACACTTAAACCCGTAAATTCATAAACATGAAGTCTTAAAACAAAAGCTATACATACACGCCCATGGGTCAAAATCGCCCAAACAATCGCCAAGTCACCGCCATGGATGCACTTCCTCAACTGCTCCCGTTATTCTTGATCGGGTTCGTGATTCTCGCCACTTATTTCTTCACCTACATCACAAAATTCATCTAATGAGTCTAATACTCAATAAGTAATGCTTATATAAAATCTAAAACACTTTTGCTAAATTTCCTAACATATGCGGTTTCTAACACGTTCTTTCATTTCATTATCATTCTTCTTTGGAAGAATCTCTAACTCCTTCCCAAAGCTACGATCTAGATGACGATGAAGGGATGATCAATTCCTCCAAAGCTGACATTGGGGAAAATTAGAATCTAACCAAGGCTACGATCTAGATGACGATGAAGGGATGATCAATTCCTCCAAAGCTGACATTGGGGAAAATTAGAATCTAACCAAGGCTACGATCTAGATGACGATGAAGGGATGATCAATTCCTCCAAAGCTGACATTGGGGAAAATTAGAATCTAACCAAGGCTACGATCTAGATGACGATGAAGGGATGATCAATTCCTCCAAAGCTGACATTGGGGAAAATTAGAATCTAACCAAGGCTACGATCTAGATGACGATGAAGGGATGATCAATTCCTCCAAAGCTGACATTGGGGAAAATTAGAATCTAACCAAGGCTACGATCTAGATGACGATGAAGGGATGATCAATTCCTCCAAAGCTGACATTGGGGAAAATTAGAATCTAACCAAGGCTACGATCTAGATGACGATGAAGGGATGACCGATCTAGATGACGATGAAGGGATGATCAATTCCTCCAAAGCTGACATTGGGGAATTTTACTTCCACCAAAGTTACAATCCTCATAATCATTGAATAGCGAATTAGTTTCTCCAAAGTTGACATTGGGGAAAATTAGAATCTAACCAAGGCTACGATCTAAATGACAATGAAAGTGCGATCAGTTCCTTTAAAGCTGAGATTCTCATAATCGATGAAAGACAAATCACTTCATTCAAAGCATACATGTTCGTTTCGTATTGTATCGTTTCATGAAAACATATGCATAATTCATTTTTAGAAATTTTTTAAAACATGATGCATGAACATGATATGCAAACATAATTCATACAAACATAAACCCTAGCATTTTATGATGTAGGCCCCATCGAGCAAGGTACATGCAAAGCACTACTTACCTTAGGTCTTTAGCAATTCAAAGCACTTGACCACTTCCTTTTATAACTTGAAAACCTATAGCACAATAACTCTAAATTCAATATCATAAAACATATTTACCAACTTCAATCATAACCAAATCCTACTCAAATGATACAATTCAAGTGATTCAATCCAAATCAAAATATTACCAAAAGAGGGGTAATATATGCACTTAAACATTCAATACATAATGACATTCCTCCAAATTGAAAAAATTCCAAAATCCATAAAAAACAATGACATATAACCACATACTTCAATCATAATCAAATCCTACTCAACTAACTCATTTTGAGTGATTCACCCAAATATTTCCAAAACATAACAACTTAAACATCCAAACTTGACAACCTTAAATCCAAAGGAACCAATACCAACCAATAAATCATTTTATGCATCAAACTCGGATTGACCTATAATTTGTGTCAACTTCAAATTTCATAACTTAATGTATAATCAACAAAATACATTAATTTCAAAGCCCATAGATTCATTGAAATGTCTATTATATCCCATTAAAACAGTTTAACAAGATAAAATAAGAAAGAGGGTCAAAAAGTACCAAAACTGTAACATAGTCAGAATTCATTTTACAGTTTTTGCCTAAATTTTAAAACTCCATAACTCTTCGTATACACATCAAAATGCTTTTATTCTAAAGCCAAAAGTTCACTCAAAGAGTCTTTTATAACATACCAAAATAGTTTATCAAATGGAAATCAATAGATTAGGTTAAAAACCTCAATCCCAAAACTGCCCAAAAATTCTAGTTTTTGAACCATTTAACTTTTAATCCAAACATACATCAATCCAACGACTTCATTTCTATTTTTCATAATTCAAGATACATTTAACCTACTAAAGAAAACCTAACCCTTACCTTAAAGCCTTGAGAAAATTAAAAGAAGCTTGGAAAGGAGGAGAGAAAGTTGTGGGTTTCTCTTTAAAATAAAAATTAAGAGAGAAGAAAGAGGGTTTGGCATGGAGAAGAAGACCGTGGAAGGAATAGGAGAAGTCGTGAGAGAGGGAGGGAGTGCTTTGTTAGCTTTTGTCTTCTACAACTAACAATGGAGAGCTTCTTAAGGAAGCTTTGGTGAGGTGTCAAGCTTTAAGCGGTTCAACCTCTGATAAGCTACGGGTCTGTAAATAGAGCAAAAATATGCACGCGGTAGACTTAAGATAAAAATCATGATCGGTGCTCTGTGAACACCCCAAAAACAGACACTGAACAGACAAAAAAAAAAACAGAGGAAAAACAGGAAGAATAGCGAGGAGGGAAGAGAGTGTTACCGAGTGCTTGCGAAAGTTGGTCCTGCTCAGAACGGTGTGGAAATGATGGAGGAGTGAAGTGAAGGCCCGAAATTGACCCAGAAACGACTCGGCATTTTCAGGTGACAGAAATCCTTCGTTGCTAGGAAAGGAGTTCTCGGCGGCGCGAACTATGGCGTTCGCTCATTTCTTCCTTGCTTCCATTGCTTGGCAGAGGAAGAAAGGGACTAAAAACACCCCCTAGCAGCCACAAGCTCGGGGTGCAATCGGGTGGCTTCATGTAGGCGCTACGCGCCGATGAAGCTCCGAGAGAAAAACTCTCTCTATTGCTCGTGGAGAGCGCTTTGAACAGGAAGAAAAATTCTTATGTGATTTTTCCAAAAATACGTAATACTGGCTAACATTTTACAGAAGAGAAAGAAAGCTTAAATACAGAGGGGAACAGGAAGAAGAAGGAGGAGAGAGCTCAACAGGAAAAGCATCGGCAACGGCTAGAAAAAGAGTCGTTGGAGCTTCTGGCGGTTCGCTGGCACTCGGTTCACTGGTGGCAAGGCACTCCAGCTGGTTCACATCTCTTGCTCTTGGTTCAGCTCCCTTTTGGCCTTGGTTCATCCAGTTCAAGCTTTGTTCCTCTTGGTTTGGCCGGTTCAGCATAGGTTCCTCTTGGTTCGGCCACTTCAGCCCTTGGTTCTCTCTTTAATCTTCCATTTTCCTAAGGCATTAACAATTATATAACCTAGACAAATATTATGCTACGAGTTTTCCCAAAAAAATGAGGGTTTTAAATTACAAATAAAATAAAACAAAAACTTGGTTACAAAAGTTGAATTTTAAGGAAAACAAATTCCTTCTTCATTCCAAGCTTTGGAAAGCCAATTTACCTACATAATTCTACAAGTCCATTAGATAGATAAAATAAATAAATAAATACATACCTTGACTTGTGCTCGATGGATCGGGACCGTGGGCATATCATCCCCTCCCGGTTCTTGAGGATTTGACCTCAAATCCAACGGTTGAATATCATGGAGGATGTTGTAGGATAAAATTTCTACTAAAAATATTTAAGCACATTCTACAGTAGGCACAAAACATAGTTATCTTAAAGTTGAAAAAATCATTTCACCATACACAATGGTCTCAATAATTTCAAAATTTTGAAATGTTCATGTAAACAATTTAAAAGCAAACATACATGATAATGACATAAGATTCAAGCAAGCATAATTGAACAATTTCATTTTCTAGCTAAGCTATCAAATCAATGGTGAACCACAAATATGAAAATTACCATTTTAAAACAGCACTTGGTTCACCCAATTTTAAATCCATCAAAAAAATAAAAGTTTAAAATCAAGCTTAGCATAAATTAAGTTTAAATCCAAAACTCAAGAGAATGAATTTTCTACTAAGCAATGGGTTAGGATTTATCATTTAAAAATTAATAAAACAATACTTGGTTTCATTCCACTTAGATTAACCTAGAATAATAAGAATTAAACCAAGATTATCATGCAATTCAAATTTTAATCCAAACTCAAGAACTAGTTCATTCAAATAGCAATGAGAGTTAGGATTCTTTCTAAACAAGTGGCAACAACAATTTTGGATTACAAAATTATTCTCCTAGTTCTTTCAATCAAATTTAAATCAAGCTTAGACAAGAATTATTAAACATGATATCCAATTATAGCAAGAACATACAAGAAGTTGATCTCAAACATATAATTCATCTAATCAACCTACTATTCAACTAATTTCAAAAGAAATTCAAGTAAGGTTTCATGGGTATATACCTTGTTGCCAAAAATTCATCAAACTCCTTGGTTTATCCCTTGCCAATGCTCATTAAGGAGTGGAAACTAAACAATCCTCAAAAGATAAAACAATATGCATATATATATTTTGATTTTATCTTTACCTTGGCCAACAACAATTAAACTAATTGACCAAGTACTAGACTCTAAAGACAAACAAACAAATAACACAAAGAAGCAAACAACACAAACAAAGTGGTTTGGTTGGGTACCAATCACTAATTAGATGAAAGATTAGTCATGCATACCTCATGCTACTAACCAAAGACTTAATTCACAATTAGCACAACACTAAGTCACAAGACTCAATCTAAAAGTCCTAAACATTTAATCAATCTGCACAACAAATCAAGCAGTTAATCAAAGAAAATAAACTTGCAACTAATATCAATGATAAGCTATTGGGTTTATAGGCAACCCTCTAGAACTTTGTGGAAATCGTCACATTATCCCACACCCTTTATAGGCGGCTGCCTCACACAATGGCCAGCGGTAAACCTCGGACAATACCAACGACCCACAGAGGAAATCTCTTGGCCACAAAAACAGATCACTAGATGGTACAAGTGAATCCTAAGTGACTAACAAGATATTATATGACATGCTTTTGTTAAAAAGGACGGACATAGCCCTAAACAAACAAAAATTACTCAACTTGATGCAATCAACAAGAGTTTAAATCGAATTATAAAACATGGTAAAATAGAATTTGTCAAGCTCTATTTATCATGCAATTTAGTTCATGCTTTTTATCCAAATTCAATTAATCATCAAGGACCTAAGACTTGACACTAAACACAATTAGACACACAAGTTAAAAACACATGCCAAATCAATTTGGAAAAACACCAAACAGAAAATTTCAATAAAAACAACCTAAAATGTACTAAACAGAAAATTTACACAATTCTCATCCAATTAACATGAAATTTTAACAGAGAATAGTTAACATTATGAGTGACATGCTATCAAAATTTCATGTTCAAATTCATTATGAGCAAGTAATTATGCAAGTGCAAAGTTGAAACAAAAAAAGAAAAACCCTAAAAACAGCTTCTAAACAACCTAGATTCCTAAACCGAAAATAGCACAATTCAACTCCAAATAACTTAAAATTTTAACAGGGGTTATTGCACAATATGATGAACAAGCGGTAAAAATTTCAAACCAAAATTCATTACGAGCAGAGAATTATGCAAGTCCAAAGTAGGAACAGAAACTAGAAAAATCAAAAAATTCTAAACAAGAATTTTAATCTAAACATCCTAGAAAAGTTCAAACAAAATATGTCAATTTAGACACCAAATTAGCACAATAAACTCTCCTAAACATGAGACAAAACACAAACTAAAAACACATTTGGAAAAATACTTAAACAACACAATAATTTTCAGCAAAAGAAAACTAACATGAAAATTCAATTTTAGCACTCATTTTCTAATCCATTCTCTATGTAAATTAATTTCGCCAACACAACCTAAACAAACAAGAAAAATAGAACATGCTTTTCAAGAATAACATTCTGAAAATTAAACCAATACGGGCCATGGTTAGTTCATGCTTACTAATCAGAAACATGAGGTTAAGGTGGAAAAATCATATCGGATAATATCTCAGTAATGTGCTTCAAGAAACAACAAGTTCAATCACATACAAATATAAAGCACAAGTTGTTCTGGGTTAATAGTTCCGAAGAGTCTCCCAACAGAAAATAAACACTAAACACAATTTGCTCTCAGTCAACAATTCTGAAGAGTCTCCTAACAAACCTAAACTAAAGTGGACAGGAAAGTACCTTTTAAGCAAAACAATTGTCACTCCAAATTTGCCAATTAAGGAGGCTTCTTGCCTTGGGAGATGGATACAAAAACTGCACAGCAAACGTTACGAAAAACACACAAACAGAGTCTAAATATGCAAAAACATCAATCTAGAACTAAACAGTAATACAAGGTTCAAATGCTAAACCTCTTAGCAATTTGAACAACAATCAAGCACCTAAACGTGCATCTAAATAAGACAGAAAAAGAACAAGAAAAACAACAAGAAAACAACAGAGAAAATGCTTAAAAACATTAAACAAACACAGTTTAAAAACTATCACCAATTCAATACATATGCTATCAAATATGTGGCAATAAAGTTGTAACGACCCGAGGAGGATCGCCACGGAATTCTTGTCTTTACTTAAGACTTTAATTCATAATTGGACTCTCTTCTCCCCCTTTTTTTTTTTAACAGTGTATCTAGCAGACTTAAAGACTTCAACTTATCTGATGGAGAATTAATCCCTTGTACCTGACTTCTTAATGATATTACTTACTTAATCGCTGACAGACACGAGCGACCATACACGATCATCGGTTCTAAGACATAGTCGGGCGGAGATGAATTGCCCTCAAGTCGCTCGACCTCAAGTCGCTCGACTTCATCGATCTCGGATTGCATGGGTTTGCATGCATCAGTGCTCGCACCATCCGATTTGTATCGTACACTTCACACAACTCTCTCACCGATGCCCGGCAGAAAACATCTACCGATTCGTGCTTCTCACGTGATCACTTAAACATCATCCGGTAGTGGATATCTACTGATGGACACATGCAGCTCTCGTGACTCATTAAAACATCTACCGATAGACATGTGAAATTCACGTGTTCATCTATGACATCTTCCGATAGCTTACAAGCTTTACATCATCCGATCAAAATAGCACTTTCATCATCCGATGGCTAAACACTCTACATCTGCGATCGCTAGACGACAAAATAGCACTTTCATCATCCGATGGCTAAACACTCTACATCTGCGATCGCTAGACGACAAAATAGCACTTTCATCATCCGATGGCTAAACACTCTACATCTGCGATCGCTAGACGACAAAATAGCACTTTCATCATCCGATGGCTAAACACTCTACATCTGCGATCGCTAGACGACAAAATAGCACTTTCATCATCCGATGGCTAAACACTCTACATCTGCGATCGCTAGACGACAAAATAGCACTTTCATCATCCGATGGCTAAACACTCTACATCTGCCGATCGCTAGAAGACAAAATAGCACTTTCATCATCCGATGGCTAAACACTCTACATCTGCCGATCGCTAGACGACAAAATAGCACTTTCATCATCCGATGGCTAAACACTCTACATCTGCCGATCGCTAGACGACAAAATAGCACTTTCATCATCCGATGGCTAAACACTCTACATCTGCGATCGCTAGACGACAAAATAGCACTTTCATCATCCGATGGCTAAACACTCTACATCTGCGATCGCTAGACGACAAAATAGCACTTTCATCATCCGATGGCTAAACACTCTACATCTGCCGATCGCTAGACGACAAAATAGCACTTTCATCATCCGATGGCTAAACACTCTACATCTGCGATCGCTAGACGACAAAATAGCACTTTCATCATCCGATGGCTAAACACTCTACATCTGCGATCGCTAGACGACAAAATAGCACTTTCATCATCCGATGGCTAAACACTCTACATCTGCGATCGCTAGACGACAAAATAGCACTTTCATCATCCGATGGCTAAACACTCTACATCTGCCGATCGCTAGACGACAAAATAGCACTTTCATCATCCGATGGCTAAACACTCTACATCTGCCGATCGCTAGACGACAAAATAGCACTTTCATCATCCGATGGCTAAACACTCTACATCTGCCGATCGCTAGACGACAAAATAGCACTTTCATCATCCGATGGCTAAACACTCTACATCTGCCGATCGCTAGACGACAAAATAGCACTTTCATCATCCGATGGCTAAACAGTCTACATCTACCGATAGGAGAAAAACACATCTTCCGGTAGAAACTCCTACCAAAAGGATTCATCCAACTTTCACATAACACAACTTAGCTAAGAAAGGCTCTTACTGGTATAACAAATTCATTCAGAGTATAAATAGCGGAAGACTTGCATGACATAAATCCTTTAAAAGGAAACATATCCTCATATCCAATCCCAGACTCAAAAGTTAACTCAAACAATACTAACACCATCCTACATAATTCCAGTTCTTATATTCTTACTGACATAAGGGAGCAATAACCAGGGGTCATAATCGCCTCTCCAGTCCCGCACTGTCACTTGAGTACCCTCCAGCAACCAAGCTTAGACATTCTCATTATCCTTGAGTTCCTCACCTGAAAACTCGTCACCTACATCATAAGGTTTAAACTATAAGCCTAATGCTTAGTAAGGAATGCAACACTAACATGGATGCATGAATGTATAATTTGGAAAAATCACATACTCATAAGTCTTTTCTTGTTCATGTCTTTGCTCGTAATCATCATTCATAGTCATGGATCATATTCATCATTCATAGTCATTGATAATATTCATCATTCATAGTCATTGATCATAATCTTTGTTTAGGTTGTGTGGATCAAGAGAGGATTTGTGCCGGTAAAGGGGGTTCGACAGTGAGTTTGATCTTGTTCCCTACTACGGGTCGTATTCATATGTCCTTCTTCAGACTGTGACATACGCCGAACCGCCCCCAACCCTCACTTAATCCACGTTGCATAAATCTTATATATATACATATATACATACATATCTTGTTCATGGAAAACATGCGTTAAAACATTTTCTTATGCATGAAAAACATTCGTGATGCATGAACATGAGAACCTTTAACTCATCAACTTCACATTCACTAGCAGGTCATCAACTAGTATAAGTCGCAACATACATAAATCCTTCAAGTGCAGACACGCTCATTATCATAACGTAAACATTAGACATCTATACAACCTAGTACTCCCATGATGTAGGGCTCTATTAGCCGGAAATCTTAATACATTCACTTACCGGTCTCCTTAGCACTTTGAGCTTCTTTCTCTTCAAACTTCTTCACCTAAAACATTTACATTGCAGTAGTTAAAACAAAATCCTAAAAGTTCTACTCACAAGTCATCCTAGGATCTATTAGCTAAAGTCATTCCGAATCCTTGGTTTGATATATTGTACAAAATCTGAAATCCAAAATAAAACAAACAGGTTCCACTATCGATTAAATCTGAGTTGATTACCTAAAATGTCCAGAATCGATTCAGGTTGACATTACTACTCTCGGATTCTAAAGTGTTCTAATACTACTCGGCCATTGATAAAATCCGAGTTCAAATGCCGAGCTGAAAACAGAGCTCCAAACACAAACAGATAACTACAGTGTCCATTTCATAGCTCGGGTGCGGATTCGCAGAGGAATGCGGCTAGAAACTGGTCGTCGGCGAGGAAGACACTGATAGCAGTGAGCGGGGCTTGGGGGAGAAGAAATCGCCAGAAAGGGAGGTGTCGGCTATAGTGGTTTAAATGAGGTTTAAATCCCTTTCCTTTTCCTTTAAATACTGGCCCCAATCCTCCATTATTACAACTTTGCCACACAACCTAGTTTAGATCCACATGTAATTAATTAAGCTTGGCATAAATCCTAAACTACGAAGATTAAATATTTATGACCGTTAATACAGTTAAGAAAATCACCTGGCCGTTAACTCGGGTGTTACATCCACCCCTCCTTAAACAAAATTTTCGTCCCCAAAAATTGATCAAACAAACAACTCCGGATACTTGTCTAACATGTCCTGTCGTCGCTCCCACGTGGCTTCTTCTATGCCGTGATTCATCCATAAAACTTTGACCAACGGAATTTCTTTATTTCTCAGAGTCTTAACTGCGGATTCCAATATCTGCACTGGTCTCTCTTCATACATTAATGATGGTTCAATCTCAATATCCATTGGCTCAACAACCTGCGTCGGATCTTTTATGCATTTCTTAATATTGACACGTGAAAGACATTATGAACTTTATCCAACGATGGAGGCAACTGCAGTCTGTAAGCTGTGCTACCGATTCTAGCCAAAATAGGGAATGGTCCAATAAATCGTGGATTAAGCTTTCCCCTTCTGCCAAATCTTAGTACTCCTTTAAATGGTGAAACCTTCAGGAAGACCTCATCACCAACATCAAATTCAAGATCTCTCCTCCTTTTGTCTGCATAACTTTTCTGTCAGCTTTGTGCAGTAATCATTCTCCTTTTAATATTGGCAATCTTATCTGACATCTGCTGCAACATCTCGGGACCTAGGAGTTTTGCTTCACCAACCTCATCCCAATACAGAGGTGACCTACACTTCCTGCCATACAGTGCCTCATAAGGTGCCATGCCAATGGTGGACTGGTAGCTGTTGTTGTAGGTGAACTCAACCAGGGGTAAGTATCTACTCCAGGATGACTGGAAATCTAGTACACATGCCCTCAGCATGTCTTCAAGTATCTGAATAGTCCTTTCAGATTGACCATCTGTCTGTGGGTGGAAGGCAGTACTGAAGGTTAACTTTGTACCTAATGCGTCTTGTAAACTTTTCCAAAACTGAGAGGTAAACCTGGGGTCACGATCGGATACAATAGATGCAGGGATTCCATGCAACCTAATAACTTCTTGTACATAAAGATCAGCAAGCTGGTCCATCGAGTAGGTTGTCCTTACTGGTAAGAAATGGGCTGATTTTGTCAATCTATCAATCACAACCCAGATACTATCATGTCCTTTAATTGTCTTAGGTAATCCTACAACGAAATCCATAGCTATGTGTTCCCACTTCCATTCGGGAATAGGTAAAGGCTGAAGGGTACCCCCTGGACGTTGGTGCTCGGCTTTAACCTGTTGGCAAACCAAACATGACTCTACATGCTTAGCAACATCTCTCTTTGAGTTTGGCCACCAATAGAGTAACTTCAGGTCTCGATACATCTTGGTGCTGCCAGGATGTATAGAAAAGGGAGACGAGTGCGCCTCAGCCAAGATTATCTTAAGTAATTCTTCATCATTAGGGACATACCATCTATTTCTAAACCTCAGAATCCCATCCTTGGAAAGACTAAACTCGGAGGTGGTGTCTTTCACCTTGTTCATCATGCTGTTACTCACCTCAGAGTCCTTCTGTTGTGCCTCTTTGATCTTTTCTAAAACCGTTGGTTGAACGGTCAAATCGGCAAGTAAGGTTGATAACTCTGGAACTATCTCCAACTCCAACTTATGAATCTCTGTCCTCAAAGGTATAGACATAGTTGATACAACGGGTTGCATTGTTGTTGACATCCTGCTCAATGCGTCAGCTACTGAGTTAGCCTTACCCGGGTGATACTTGATCTCGAAGTCGTAATCCTTAACAAATTCCAACCAACGCCTCTGCCTCATGTTCAATTCCTTTAAAGAGATACTTCAGACTTTTATGGTCAGAAAACACCTCACACTGCTGTCCATATAAGTAGTGCCTCCATATCTTCAAAGCAAAAACGACAGCGGCTAATTCTAAATCATGGGTGGGGTAGTTCTGTTCGTAACTCTTTAATTGCCTAGAGGTATACGCTACAACTTTGCCTTCTTGCATCAAAACACAGCCCAAACCAACTTTTGATGCATCACAAAATACGCTAAATTTTCCTTCTTCAGTTGGAAGGGTCAATACCGGGGCTGTTGTTAACTTCACCTTCAATGTCTGGAAGCTATTCTCACAAGCTTCGGTCCAAGAATATTTATTGTCCTTCTTTGTCAAATTCGTCAGGGGCTTAGCTATCATAGAAAATCCTTTGATGAACTTTCTGTAATAGCCTGCCAATCCAAGGAAACTGCGGACTTCACTGGCATTCCTTGGTTGTGGCCAATCCTTTACTGCCTGAATTTTGGTCGGGTTCACTGTATGCTATTAGCATAAACTAGATGGCCAAGAAAATTAACCTTGTCCAACCAAAATTCACACTTGGAAAATTTGGCATAAAGCGGGTGCTCCTTCAATGTCCTCAAAACCATTCTTAAATGCTCTGCATGGTCAGCTTCTGTCCGTGAGTATATCATGATATCATCTATGAACACAATTACAAATTTGTCCAAATACTCCTGAAACACACGATTCATTAAGTCCATAAAGGCTGCAGGTGCATTGGTCAGTCCAAATGACATGACCAAGAATTCGTAGTGTCCATAACGGGTTCTGAAGGCTGTCTTTGGTATATCTCCCTCCTTAAGTTTCAGTTGGTAATAGCCTGAACGTAAATCTATTTTTGAAAACACCTTTGCTCCTTGCAGTTGGTCAAACAAATCATCAATTCGGGGTAAGGGGTACTTATTCTTGATTGTCAACTTATTTAGCTCCCTATAGTCTATGCACATTCTAACGGAACCATCTTTTTTCTTGACAAATAAGACAGGTGCACCCCAAGGGGAACTGCTAGGGCGTATAAACCTTTTGTCTACTAATTCCTGTAGTTGGGCTTTTAACTCTTTTAGTTCAATAGGAGCCATGCGGTAAGGGTTCTTAGATACCGGTAATGCCTCGGGATATGTATCAATTACGAACTCTATTTCTCTATCAGGTAGTAATCCTGGCAAGTCATCTAAGAACGCCTCAGGGAACTCTCTGACTATGGGGATATCTTGTAACTCTATCTTATTCTTCACCCGAACATCCATTATGCTAGCTAAGTAACTCTCACAACCATTTTTCAGTAACCGGAAAATTTCTAGTTAGGATATAATCGGTATTTTGCTTATCTTAGGAATAGCTTGGAAGGAATAATGATCACCATTTGGGGGTCGAAAATCAACCATCCCAGATCTACAACTTATTGTGGCATAATGCCTAAATAACCAATCCATTCCTAATATCACCTCGTATCCTTTCATGTCAATTACAATCAGTTCTACATATAGTCTCTTACTTCCTAAGGACACAACGTCACCTTTAACAATCTGTTCAGAATGTAGGGATTTCCCTGATGGTAACATAACATCATATGGCCTTTCGGCTGGTAAAGGTTCTAAGTTGTGATTGCACACAAACAAGGTTGATATAAATGAGTGCGTGGCTCCTGTATCTATAAGTGTGTAAGCAGGAAAACCACAGATCGTAATGGTACCTGTTATCACTGTATGAGGCACCGTGTCCTCATCTTCCATCATAGCAAAAACTCTAGGTGCTACCCTTGCACGGTTCGGATCTGGCGGCATGGGGCAGTCTCTGATTATGTGTCCAATCTTATAACATTTGAAATAGCGGCCAGAGCGCAACTTGCATTCGCCGGGGTGATTCTTCTAACAGGTGGGGCATAAGGGTGCCAGAGGCCTCTTTCCCTTTCCTTGGTCATCATTCTGGTTGTATGGCCTCTTCACACCTTTCTGCTGCTGTGGTCCCCTGTTCTGCTGTGGCTGCCAGCCCTTGTTCGGTCGTGGTGGCTGTTGGACATCCTTGGTAATCTTCTTTGACTGATCACGCTGCTCATACACTGTTATTTCAGCCTCCTCCATTTCCAAGGCCTTAGCTGTGACCTCGGTATACGGCACATTGTAGACACCAGCAGTTTTCACCTTCATATACAAGCTTGGCTTTAGTCCTTGAACAAACTGATAGATCTTATCCTCCTCGTCTTCCACCAAACGAGATGCAAACCGAGATAAAGCCTCAAATCTACATATGTAATCCGTCACTGAACCAGTCTGTCGAAGATTCATAAACTTCTTCTTCTTATTAGCCCGAACAGTCCGGTTGAAATACTTGTCAAAGAAGGCCGTCTTGAACCTTCCCCAGGTCATAGCTTCTGCGTCAGTCGTGCTCTGGACCGAGTTCCACCAATGCCTCGCATCCAGTTCCAAGTGATAGACAGCACATGTGACTTTATCTCCTTCTTCCACCTTTGCATAGTTGAACATGTCCTCCATCTTTTGAATCCATTCCTCAGCATAAATTGGATCTGAAACTTGACCATTGAAAGTCAGGGGTCGAAGTCGGTGAAAACGCTCATCCCCATGTTCTCGGGCAATATTCGTACTCGAATTCCCTTGTTCTTCCCTGGCGGTCATGAGCTGTTCAACTTGGAGGGATTGGCGAATAACTAGCTCAGTCAGCTGAGCAATGGTGTGACCATCCACATTGTCGTCTCTCTGTTGACCTCTCACCATCTTGGGATTCCTAAACAATTAGTCATAAACACATCTTAACTTATTGACATTGCTAGAATCTTAAACACTTACAGTTGCTGGAGTGTGCTCATGTGACAGTCAGTGCTGGAAGGAAGTCTGCAGAATCGGTTTTAGAACCCGGTTTTGCTTTGATACCATTTGTAACGACCCCATATCCCAGCAAGATATTGTCCGCTCTAGGAATTGGGCCGTAACCCAATATCCTCCCCTCACGGCTTTGTTTGACGAGAACTTCCCAGAAGGTCACCCAACCTGGAATTGCTCTCACCAAAGCACTTTTAACTTCGGAGTTCTTATGGGATCCGTTACCAATTGTGCTCCAAAACGCGTCTTGCTATATTGGGAGGGTCTTTTTACATATGTTTCATTTCCACATACTTCTCCAAGCGATGTGGGATTGTGACGACCCCCATTTTACGACCTGTCACCTTCCGGTTCGCCCGCGCGAACGTACCGCCATCCAGGTTCCGGTTAATACAGCCATCGTACACATACTTACACATCTGGGTCATCACAAAAGTTCAGCAATTTAGCACGGTATATGACTCCAAAAGGAGCAGCAAAGTGGCTGCAAAAACTTAGCAAACACGGACTTCTAATGCTGCAGAAAACAACAAACAGAAAGAAAAAAAGAAGTAGAAAAATTTTCAAAAACCATAACAAAATTTGAAAACAAATCAACTCCTAATCATGGACTCTAAACATAACATGCTGAGACGATTTAGACACTAAAATGAGAGGCAAAGTTGCTGCAACAATTTAGTAAAACGACTTGACAAGTTGCTAAAAAACTCAGCAAATCAGAACAGATTTACAAGCAACTTCCACCCCTAAACTTGGACACAGATTAGAAAACTACTGCAAGCTAAACAAGCTAACAACAATCCAAAACTTAAACACATGCTAAAACAGATTGCCAGATGCTTAAGATGTTCAGCAAATGCAACAGCTAAACAGAAATCAAAAGATCACAGCAAACAACAACTAAAACCAGAAAATAGAAACAAAAGAAAAGACAAACAGGACATATGCTGGCTGAGCTTCGGTCTAAACAGAATAATTTGAGTTCAAGAAATATTGTCCAGGTTCTGTAAACAAGAAGCAAACGTGCATATGATGACAAAAAAAAAAAAACACCAGCTAAAAACCAGAAACAGACTCAACAAAAACAACAAGAAGGTTAACAAAAACTATTCAAAACATTGATCTAAACACATGCTAACAATCTGAAATCTTAATAGATCATAAACGATGCAAACACAAGTTAATAACCTAAATACTAAACATCAATATCATGCAAATGATAAACAACACTGGTTGCTAAAAAAAAACACAGAAACAAACAACAAACACAATCAAAAAATCACAATTTAACCAATCCGAATTCTAACAGAAATCAAAGTGATCAATTGCTAAACAAGTAACAAACAAGTTAAGCATGACTGAACACAAACCATGAAAAGAAACAAAACAGAAAACATTATGAAGTTTCTAAACAGGGCAATAATCAACAGAACATAAAAAAAAAATTACAACAGAGATGTACATGCGTGAATCAACACTTAAAACCATCCTAAAACAATCTAAACGTCAAACTAAGCAAGACATGCATGTTGACAGAAAACAAAACCAAGCCGAGAAGAACACTCAGCAGAAAATAGAACAGTAGAAATAGGGGAAAACAGAACCCGAATTGTGCAAACAAGAGCACTTAGGCTTTGATACCACTTGATAAGCTATGGGTCTATAAATGGAGCAAAAATATGCACGCGGAAGACTTAAGATAAAAGCATGATCGGTGCTCTATGAACACCCCAAAAACAGACACTGAACAGACGAAAAAAAAACAAAGGAAAAACTGGAAGAATGGCGAGGAGGGAAGAGAGCGTTACCGAACGCTTGCGAAAGTGGGTGCTGCTCAGAACGGTGCAAAAATGATGGAGGAGTGAAGTGAAGGCCCGAAACCGACCCAGAAACGACTCGGCATTTTTGGGTGGCAGAAATCCTTCGTTGCCAACGAAGGAGTTCTCGGCGGCGGGAACTATGGCGTTCGCACATTTCTTCCTTGCTTCCATTGCTTGGCAGAGGAAGAAAGGGACTAAGAACACCCCCTAGCAGCCACAAACTCGGGGTGCAATCGGGTGGCTTCATCCAGGCGCTACGCGCCAATGAAGCTCCGAGAGAAAAACTCTCTCTGTCGCTCACAGAGAGAGCTCCGAACAGGAAGAAAAACTCTTATGCGATTTTTCCAAAAATACGTAATACTGGCTTACATTTTACAGAAGAGAAAGAAAGCTTAAATACAGAGTGGAACAGGAAGAAGAAGGAGGAGAGAGCTCGACAGGAAAAGCATCGGCAACGGCTAGAAAAAGAGTGGTTGGAGCTTCTGGCGGTTCGCTGGCACTCGGTTCACTTGTGGCAAGGCACTCCAGCTGGTTCACATCTCTTGCTCTTGGTTCAGCTCCCTTTTGGCCTTGGTTCATCCGGTTCAAGCTTTGTTCCTCTTGGTTTGGCCGGTTCAGCATTGGTTCCTCTTGGTTCGGCCACTTCAACCCTTGGTTCTCTCTTTAATCTTCCATTTTCCTAAGGTATTAACGATTATATAACCTAGACAAATATTATGCTACGAGTTTTCCCAAAAAAAAAATGAGGGTTTTAAATTACGAATAAAATAAAACGAAAACTTGGTTACAAAAGTTAAATTTTAAGGAAAACAAATTCCTACTTCATTTCAAGCTTCGAAAAGCCATTTTACCTACATAATTCCATAAGTCCATTAGATAGATAAAATAAATAAATAAATACATACATTGACTTGTACTCGATGGATCGGGACCATGGGCATATCAACCTCATCAACCATTACTTTCCTTCCCAATTTGCCTCTCATTCTTTTAATTATATACTTAACCTTTTTTAGTTTGTCTCATTGATCCAATTACACATTTAACCTCACAATATTGACTTTACAACCTCCAATAATATTCTCTACACTTAATAAACGATAAATCTTAGAACATAAAATATCGCGCATTAAAAGCAAATTGTCCGATAAATTTTCTAAATATTATATTCCACCCACCTTAAATAAAATTTTGTACCCTCAAAATTTGCTTACCAAATAGTTTCAGATATTGGTGCATCATGTCTTGTCGTCTTTCCCATGTGGTTTCCTCAAGATTATGGTTGCGCCATAACACTTTGACCATCGGAATTTCCTTCTTACACAACACCTTCACGGTTGATTCTAAAATCCTTATTGGCTACTCTTCATAAGTTAGCATCGATTGAATCTTGATACTCCTTTGCTCTACTACTTGAGAGGGATTACGTATACACTTCCTTAGCATTAATACGTGAAAAACGTTATGAACTCCATCCATTGATGACGGTAACCGTAACATGTAAGCTGTTTTCCCTATCCTTTTCGCAATAGGGAAAGGCCCAATAAATCGCGGGTTGAGCTTTCATTTCCTTCTAAATCTCATAACTCCTTTGAACGGAGAGATTTTCATAAACACTTCATTGCCTTCATCAAACTCTAATTCTCTTTGTCTCTGGTCCGTGTAGCTTTTCTGTCAGCTTTGAGCAGTTTCTATCCTCTTTCTTATAATCACAATCTTTTCTGCAGTTTGCTGCAAGATTGCAGAATCCAATAACTTAGATTCTCCCACTTAATCTTAGTACAATGGCGATCTGCATTTTTTACCATACAAGGCTTCATATGGAGCCATACTGATAGTAGACTGATAACTGTTGTTGTATGAAAACTCCACCAATGGTAGAAATTTACTCCATGTAGCTTGAAATTCCAATACACAGACTTTTAACATGTCTTCCAAAATCTGAATTTCCCTTTCAGATTGTTCGTCAGTTTGAAGATGAAATGTTGTGCTGAAATTCAGTTGAGTTCTCATAGCTTTGTGTAAACTCTTCAAGAATTTAGAAGTAAATCTAGGAACACGATCTAACACAATAGATATCGGGATCCCATGCAATCTGACAATTCCTGGATATAAAGCTTTGCATACTGATCCATAGAAAATTTCATCTTCACTGGCAGAAAATGGGATGACTTTCGTTAATCTGTCAATGATAACCCAAATATCATCACGTCCTTTCGTCGTTCTTGACAATCCGACCATGAAATCCATAGATATATGTTCGCACTTCCATTCTTATATGGGCAAGGATTAAAGAGTTCTTGTCGGCCTTTGATGTTTTTCTTTTACTTGTTGGCAAATAACACACTGTTCCACATACTTTGCTACATCCATTTTCATATTAGGCCACCAGAAATGTTGTTTCAGATCTCTGTACATCTTGGTACTTTTGGGATGCACAGAAAAAGTAGAAAAATATGCTTCGGATAATATTTCCTGTCGCAAATCTGGGTTTCCAAGAACATACCATCTATTCTTGAATTTCAATATCTCATCCTTTGAATAACTAAACTTGGACAAAGTATTAGATACCATGCTCGACTTGAAATCATTGCATTCTGGATCTTCTTTCTGAGCTTCTTTAATTTTATCTAAAACTGTTGGCTTCAGGGATACAGCAGAAAACATAGCTATCAAATTTGAAATAATCTCCATACTAAATCTTTGAATATCTGAATTCAATGTTGCTGACATTTTAGAAATCATAGATGAAGCCGATGTTGACACTCTACTCAATGCATCAGCTACAACATTCACTTTACCAAAGTGATATTTGATTTCAAAGTCATAGTCCTTAACGAACTCCAACCACCGTCGTTACCTCATATTCAATTCCTTCTACGTAAATATATATTTCAAACTTTTATGATCCGAAAATATCTCACACTACTGTCCACACAAATAATGCCTTCATATCTTTAATGCAAAAATGACAGCGGCTAATTTCAGATCATTAGTAGGGTAGTTCTATTCATACATCTTCAATTGTCTTGATGCATAAGCCACTAGTTTTCTATCTTGCATTAAAACACAGCCCAAACAAATTTTAGAGGCATCACAGTAACTACTAAACTTCCCTTCTTCTACTAGTAATGTCAAAATAGGAGCTGTTGTAGATTTCTGCTTCAACTTCTGAAAACTTTCCTCACATTCCACTGACCACCAAAACTTTATATTCTTTCTAGTTAGCCTGGTTAGAGGCATTGCTATCTTCGACAATCCTTCTATAAACCTTCTGTAATATCCAGCCAATCCAAGAAAGCTACGTATATCACCAATGTTTCTTGGTTGTGGCCAATCCATTACAGCTTGTATCTTAGTCGGGTCGACAGAAATACCTTCTCTATAAATGACATGCCCTAGAAAATTTACTCTGTCTAGCCAAAATTCACATTTTGAAAATTTTTTATGGGATCCAGACCTGCAAATGGGGTTAGAAAACGCATGTGGAAGACAACAACACGAAACAACGATCAGTGCTCAAGAACACCTCAAAACAGACGCCTAAACACGCTGGAAAATACAGGGAAAAAACAGAGCACTAAACACGAAAATGGAATGAAACGTTTGGGAAGTGGGTGAGCGAACAAATCAATTTCTCTACCACAGAGAAGGTCGAAAAGGTGAAGGGAATGGAGGTGGAGGTGAATGGCCCTCAGCTGGCCAAAGAGCTACGATCGAAGCTCTCGGTAGACACTCCTTCGGGAAGGAAATGGCAGCGTTCGAGAACGGAAGTTTTGTCGCCCTCTGGCGACTAAGTATTCCTCCGAGCAACCTTGAGCTCGAGGAAGAATTGGGCGAAGCCATCGGGCGCTGGGTGCTGGCTAGGCCGAGAGAGAAGTTCTCTCTTTCATGGAGAAACTCCGAGAGACGAAGACACGCTTCTGGTTTTCCAAATATTCGTTTCAATGGCTAAAAAATTTACAGAGAAGGGAAAGAGCTTAAATACACGGGGAAGATTGGCGAGAGAAGAAGAAGAAGAAGAAGAGAGCATCTGAAGGATCATCGGGCAACGGCTAGAAAAGTAGCCATTGGTCGTCTTCTGTGCGCAGGCGCGATTCGGTTCACTAGCTTGATTTGGCCGGTTCAGCTTGGTTCCTCTCTTGATTTGGCCGGTTCAGCTTGGTTCCTCTCTTGATTTGGCCGGTTCAGCTTGGTTCCTCTCTTGATTTGGCCGGTTCAGCTTGGTTCCTCTCTTGATTTGGCCGGTTCAGCTTGGTTCCTCTCTTGATTTGGCCGGTTCAGCTTGGTTCCTCTCTTGATTTGGCCGGTTCAGCTTGGTTCCTCTCTTGATTTGGCCGGTTCAGCTTGGTTCCTCTCTTGATTTGGCCGGTTCAGCTTGGTTCCTCTCTTGATTTGGCCGGTTCAGCTTGGTTCCTCTCTTGATTTGGCCGGTTCAGCTTGGTTCCTCTCTTGATTTGGCCGGTTCAGCTTGGTTCCTCTCTTGATTTGGCCGGTTCAGCTTGGTTCCTCTCTTGATTTGGCCGGTTCAGCTTGGTTCCTCTCTTGATTTGGCCGGTTCAGCTTGGTTCCTCTCTTGATTTGGCCGGTTCAGCTTGGTTCCTCTCTTGTTCTCTTTCATGGAGAAACTCCGAGAGACGAAGACACGCTTCTGGTTTTCCAAATATTCGTTTCAATGGCTAAAAAATTTACAGAGAAGGGAAAGAGCTTAAATACACGGGGAAGATTGGCAGAGAAGAAGAAGAAGAAGAAGAGAGCATCTGAAGGATCATCGGGCAACGGCTAGAAAAGTAGCCATTGGTCGTCTTCTGTGCGCAGGCGCGATTCGGTTCACTAGAAATGCACTCCAGGCTGGTTCAACTCTTGCACCTTGGTTCATCTTTGTTTCTCTTTGGGTTTGGTCGGTTCACTTGGTTCAACCCTTGGTTCAGTCCGGTTCAACTTGGTTCCTCTCTTGATTTGGCCGGTTCAGCTTGGTTCCTCTCTTGGTTCGCCATCATTTGAAGACTATTAAAAAAATATACATTCTAAAAGGCTAAAGTTTGCCAATTAGCAAGTTTTAAACAAAACTAAAGTTTCCTGAAAATATACAAATTAAATACAAGGTTGTTTACATAATTTGAATTAAAGGAAAACAAATTCCTTGTTCATTAATTCTTTCCAAGCCTTGAGAATCCATTTACCTACAAAATTTCACAAGTCCATTAGATAGATAAAATAGATAAAATAAATACATACCTTGACTTGTATTTTAACGGTTCTGACCATAGGCACAATATGGCGGGTACCCGGGGCATATCAATTTTGCATACAACTGATGTAGCTTTAAGGTCGTTCAAGAGATCTCTAACTCAACGGAGAGTTCCTCTAGCTCTTCCATCCTTTCTCTAAACATCATAAGGATGATAGGTCTCCCTCTAAAAGAGCCTTGTTTAACTCTTTCTTTGACATAAAGTGGTTCGACTTGTCTTTGTCCTTTCTTCTTACTTCTTCATCTTTAGCCACTTGTTCCGGCTTGAGTGAGGTTAACTTAATCAGCTTCCAACCAAACTTCAAAGAGTAGAAATTTGAGTAGCCATCATGTAATACTCGCCTATCAAATTGCCATGGTCTTCCCAACAAAAGATGGCTAGCACTCATAGGTACCACATCACAAAACACTTTTTTCTTGTAACCCCCAATGGAGAAGTCTATTTCCACTTGCTTGGTGATTTTGATGTCATCTCGGTCATTTAACCATCTCAGCTTGTATGGGTTAGGTGTGTAGTGGTCTCCAACCTAAGTTTGTCCACTAATTCAAGAAAAACCACATTGGTGCAACTTCCTCCATCGATAATGAGGGAGCAAACTTTCTCCTTGATGAGGCATCGACTATGGAAGATGTTCTCCTGCTAACAATCTTCATCATTGGTTTTAGATATGAGGGCTCTTCGAATCAGCATTAAGAGTGGTCCATTTTGTGCATAAAATACCTCCTCTTGACTTTCAAGGTCCACACTAGAACCTTCCTCTTTCTCATCTTCTCTTACTATTTTTCTCTTGCTTTCTCGAAGAACCCTTACCCTTCTATTAGGGCATTGCGAAGCAATGTGCCCCAAGCCAATACATTTATAACACTTAATCTCTATAGCTCGTGGCCCATTTACATCTTCCATCACCTTCTTATCTTCTACCCCTTTTGTTGGCCAACTCTTGGTAAAAGATTTCTTGTCATCCACCTTAGTTGGTGGCTTGAGAAGTTCTCGGCTTTTGGAGGAAACCGATTGTTAAGTCTCTTGCCTTTCCTTTTGGCTTTACCTTTCAATCATTAAGGCAATTTGTACCACCGCATCCATGGTATCCAATGCTTGTAGTTCTACAATGTCGTCAATCTCTCTATGCAAGCTCCTTATGAATCTTGCAATGACTTGCTCTTCGAGTTCTCCAACTCCACTCCTAATTTTGAGTGTCTCAAATTCGGTTAAGTATTCTTCAACCGATTGTGATCCTTGCTTTAAACTTTGCATTTGAAGGAATAATTATTGCTTGTAATGGCTTGGTACGAATCTTTTCCTCATCAACGATTTCATAACCCTCCATTTTACAATAGGATCTTTCTCCTCACGCCTCTTTTGGGCCTTCAAGTTAGCTTACAAGGTGCACTCCAAACTTCTATTTGCCTTTTACTTGTAATTGTTTACTAAAAAAAAAAAAATTTATTTTACACTTTCAAATGTATCACTTTCCTTTAGTGAATCTTACCCATGCTTGGAAAATTTTTGATTAGATAGTAGAACGATCACCAACAAGGCGCTTTTCAAGCCTTATAGATTGATAATTCCTCCAATAAAGAAAATTAAAGGTGTCGACACTTCAGAGGAGGTGTCGACACTTCAGAGGAGGTGTCGACACTTCAGAGGAGGTGTCGACACTTCAGAGGAGGTGTCGACACTTCAGAGGAGGTGTCGACACTTCAGAGGAGGTGTCGACACTTCAGAGGAGGTGTCGACACTTCAGAGGAGGTGTCGACACTTCAGAGGAGGTGTCGACACTTCAGAGGAGGTGTCGACACTTCAGAGGAGGTGTCGACACTTCAGAGGAGGTGTCGACACTTCAGAGGAGGTGTCGACACTTCAGAGGAGGTGTCGACACTTCAGAGGAGGTGTCGACACTTCAGAGGAGGTGTCGACACTTCAGAGGAGGTGTCGACACTTCAGAGGAGGTGTCGACACTTCAGAGGAGGTGTCGACACTTCAGAGGAGGTGTCGACACTTCAGAGGAGGTGTCGACACTTCAGAGGAGGTGTCGACACTTCAGAGGAGGTGTCGACACTTCAGAGGAGGTGTCGACACTTCAGAGGAGGTGTCGACACTTCAGAGGAGGTGTCGACACTTCAGAGGAGGTGTCGACACTTCAGAGGAGGTGTCGACACTTCAGAGGAGGTGTCGACACTTCAGAGGAGGTGTCGACACTTCAGAGGAGGTGTCGACACTTCAGAGGAGGTGTCGACACTTCAGAGGAGGTGTCGACACTTCAGAGGAGGTGTCGACACTTCAGAGGAGGTGTCGACACTTCAGAGGAGGTGTCGACACTTCAGAGGAGGTGTCGACACTTCAGAGGAGGTGTCGACACTTCAGAGGAGGTGTCGACACTTCAGAGGAGGTGTCGACACTTCAGAGGAGGTGTCGACACTTCAGAGGAGGTGTCGACACTTCAGAGGAGGTGTCGACACTTCAGAGGAGGTGTCGACACTTCAGAGGAGGTGTCGACACTTCAGAGGAGGTGTCGACACTTCAGAGGAGGTGTCGACACTTCAGAGGAGGTGTCGACACTTCAGAGGAGGTGTCGACACTTCAGAGGACACACTTCAGAGGAGGTGTCGACACTTATGGATGAAGTGTTGACCGCTAGTTCATTTTGAGTTCAAACCTAAGAGCTCTAAAATTGTAACACCCGGTTTTACGAGATTTTATAATTCTAATAAATAATGGCATTTTTGTAAATATGTCAAATTAAATCCGTTTTGCAAACGGAAAGTTTTATTGGGACCTAAATAATAAATTAGAATTTATGGTGAAATAAGGAAATTTAGAGAAAACGAATAGTTAGTCAAATAACGAGATAAGTTGGAGAAATCAAACTAAGTTCAACCAAACAAGCAATTGGATGGAAGGGCAAATTAGGAAGTGAAAATGGGGTAGTTGGGAGCACCAAGTGAGAGTGTGACAAGTGTCAAAACTTGTGGGAGAAGCTTGGCAAAGGCAACACCTGTCACGACCCTTATCCGTATCCTAATATTTTTTTTATACACATTTACTTTAACTGTACATAGGGCGAAATCTAAATCGAAGTTGAAATCGGAATTGAAATCGAAGTTCATTTAGTAAATCATTTAAAACAATTACTAAAACAAATAAACTTAAACAATTAAATCAATTAATTAATAAAAGAAAACAATTCATTAAAACATTTTTTTTTATATGTTCGGCCAAGAAAAGGCAGAACAAGTGGCGATTATTTACTCGCCTGGCAATCGCTTCTCCAGCGATTGCCAAGGGAGGAGGCGATTGCTCGCCTCTTGGAGGCGATTGCTCGCCTCTTGGAGGCGAGAAATCGCCATGCTCTCTGGATTTTCTCCAGAGAGCACGGCCTCCCCCCCCCCCCCCCCCCCCCTCTTCTCCTTTCTTCTTACCTTCTTCACACGCCCTACACTTTACATTTACAACACAAAACACACAACGCACTAACTCTTCACCTTTCTCGCACTTTTCCGCACAATCTTTTCATACCTCCATAAAATACACTCCAAACTTTACATTTACTCCAATACTCAAACCCACACAATTCACGTTAAACCTAATCAAGTTTCATAAAAATGAACCGCGTGGTTCCCTTTAAAAGTTTAACGTTCCTTCCTGTTTGAAAACCATCAAAACACTATAAAATGAAATATATTATCTATTCAGTCACCAAACATCCTAAAACATATCAAATCCTACGATCACCCTATCTAATTCACCATTGACCCAACATCACCCAAAAACTCTAAAAAACACCTAACCGTGAGTCAACTAGCCCTGCCAAAACACGCTCCGCCGCCACGAGCTCCGTCCACCGACCGACTACACTTGATCATCGTAGGGAGGTTCCTCACCTTCGTTCTCGTCACCTACATCATACGATAAATACATTAAGCCTAATGCTTAGTAAGGAGTGTACTAAACATAACATTACATATATGCATGACATTTGTAAAACAATTTCGTTTCGTTAAACCATTTTCTTACCCCGTGAGAATCATAACTTGCCCCGTGAGAAACACATGACTTGCCCCGTGAGAAATCACACATTTTATCCCGTGAGAAACACATGACTTGCCCCGTGAGAAATCATACATCTTATCCCGTGAGAAACATACATCGTTCGGAATTCATGACCGTTCTTTAATTTAACGTTACATAAAACATGCTCATAAATAGTTCGTATACACTTTAATAAAACATGATGCATGAGGAGAGACATACATATAAGCACCTATCGAACGACCGCTAACCTATCGCTAAGGCACTACTTAAGCTACCCGTCTTACCACCAACCCCTGTAACTACCTAATTTCATCACAACCAACATTATCAATATCGTTAGGACGTAGGGCCTTAGTGGCCGGAAACCTAACACTCACTTACCTGGCGTCCTAGATATGCCGAGCACCGTCCGTTGAGCTTGGGTTACCTAGGGCATTGAACAACACATCATTAATATCAACCCTCAAACATTACATCTAACAAATTGACGTCTCGAGCTAGGACAAATTCTTCTAAAACTCCAACTCACTTCATTCGGGCATTTTGTCGAGCACATTATGCTCACTAACTTCAAAGACTCCATTAATGGTGTTTTACCACCTCCAACAACCAACACTAAACCTTAAACTTCAACCCACACCATTAATCTACTACAACAACTTCAATAATCACTAATACATCATCAATGAGTAACAAATTAACAACCCTATCGATTTCTAACGAAATCCCTAAATTTCTTCACAAACCCTAACCCAAAAACCACTCCAAAAACGACTACCAACTTGACTAAAGCATAGAGCTTACTTGGAGGGTCGGTTTGTTGAAGAAACTTGAAGGAAGAATGCCAAGAACGGAGGAGTAGATCGACGTTGGAGGTTTGGCGATGGAAGAGGAGAAAAGTCGCGAGGGAGAGGGGAAACCGTGGAGGAGAGGAAAAGTGAGGGGAGAAGGAGAAAGAAAATCCTTTTTAATTAAGGATTTGACTCACTAATTTACCTTTTTGCCCTTTTATTATTTCCTTGTTTACACCCTTCAATTAACCTATCCTTTTAGTTTCACCAAACCATTGTATTTCACCTAAATATTCCTATTTATTCTTAGGGCTCTAACGAAACTTCCCGTTGGCCATTTGGACTTAATTTATTATTTCAACAAATTATCACTCACTAAATGCTTAAAATATTAAAATTCTAAACTTATGGCTCGAAATCCTTAAAACGAAATTTTCGGGTGTTACAACACCTTCCTTTTCCCTCCCTTATGAGAAACCACATTCACTTTCACTCTTTCCCTCCTTTAACTTTCACAGCCACGAAAATTCTCTCCACCCCTATGCTTCTTCACAATTCAACGGCTCCTCCAACCGATCAATTTCCTTCACGATTCATTCCTAAATCGTGACCCTAGGTAAAGTTTTAATGTTCTGGATTGTTAGCCTTCGATTTTGAGAGTTGTTATTCAAATAGGGTTTCGTTAGAAATTGCCGATGGAAGTTAGAAATCGTTAACTATTGGAATGTTGAATGATAATAAGGCATTTATGATTATGGAGGATAGTTAAGTGGAATTAACGGAGTCTGATTGGGTTAGACTCGGTTCTAATGTCGTGTGTTATAAATTGTCTTAGGTGAACAAGCTCACGGATAGTGCTTGGTGTGCTGAGGACTTGAGGTAAGTTCTCGTGACTTACCGTGGCCGATTGGCCTATACCATATGTCAAGTTTTGTCTCTCTAGGATTGTTGATGATCATTGGTAAACTGCTTGTTAAATGTTTTGGTTGGGTAGTTAGAATTAGTTCTTTTATAGGATATGCTTTTATTGACTCGATGGTATGTATGATTTATGTTTACTTTAAGCACGTAATTGTTCATGCATCATGGTTTTCAATTATGTATAGAAAATGAATTTTCGCACTATGTTTTCATAAAAAGAGATGTAGCCCGAAAGGGGGCTATTGATCTATTGTGTAGGCCAAAAGGGGTCTGTCACAATACCACATCGCCCAAAACGAAATGAACCTACGTAATCTGTTATCTGGTCATGCGAGGTGGGGCTCAGACACTGCTGTATGCGGATGTAAGCGTGCACCCCCCCCCCCCCCCGGTTAGGTGGAGAGGGTTGTCCAATCGCGGGACGTGTCCTCTCCATCTAATAGGTTGAGACCTCGGTGATATTCTGCCTTCGACGTAATGATAAGAAAATGTTGCATGATTTCTGAACTTCATATGCACAGTATGCATCTGCATTTACGAAACTTGCTGAGCCTTTAGCTCATAGTTGTCTGTATGGTGTAGGTGATTTTGAGACAGGTGAGGACGAGATCCCTCCACCCAAAGAATGAGCAGTTGAAGAAAGATGGCCCGTGGGAGTGTGCTGAGCAGTCGGTGCGCATTTTGACCCGTGGGGATGTAAGTAAGAGTTTTGAGGGTGTTCGGGTTATTTTAGGACTGATGTGGATTAGATAATATTTGTATAGTTAGAAACATTTTAGGATGCTTGGTTTCTGGATAGTTAATATTGATGTTTGGATGTGTTTTATGGATAGTTCGTGAACATATATGTATATAATATTCATTTTGATGTTTCTGGAAATGGAGAATGTTATTTTTAATGTTTTTGGAAGTTCTGAGTGAATGGGGTGTAAGTACAGGGGAAAATTGTATGGGTTACTGTTGAGCGGTAGATGTAAGCAATAGATTCTGTCGTTTTGTGATCGGCAGAAGTTTATATAAGTGGTTGGTCAAAGTCAACCAATACATGTGTTAGGTTACTGTTGAGCAGTGGATGTGAGCGATAGAAATGTTGAGCGGTGGATGTTGCTTGGTCAAAGTCAATTGGTAGATGTGTTCGGTTACTGTTGAGTGGTGGATGTGAGCGATAGAAGTGTTGAGCGGTGGATGTGATCAGTGGTGGATGTTGCTTGATCAAAGTCAATCGGTAGATGTGTTAGGTTACTGTTGAGCGGTGGATGTGAGCGATAGAAGTGTTGAGCGGTGGATGTAATCAACGGTGGATGTGGCTTAGCAGAAGTGAGCGGTTGATGTGAACAGGAAAAATTTTGGGCTTGGGCCATTTTTGCCCTCTGTTCCATTGGCTGATTCTTCTTTTATTGTTTTAATTGTTTTATTTAAATGTTTTCTTTAGTTTTCTTTACTTTAAATACGTTTTATTAAAGGATTTTCAAATGGTTTTCCACTTTAATAATAAACTTAAAGTTTATAGGGATAAAAAAAATAATAATAATACGGGAAAGTTAAGGGTACAGTGTTAAGGACGTTACAGTTATGGTATCAGAGTCCTTGGGTTTTAAAAATGGTTCTGTAGGACTGCCCGACTGCACAGCCACTACGCGGACATCCTTCCTCAATTGTAAGTATGTTTAAATGTTTTGATTAATTTTGATTTCTTAGGATTATTTATTTTAACCTTTATGGGAGTTATAAAATGGTTCGAGCGAGAGACGCTAGGGATGAAGCCCTAGAACGACTTATGGATTTCCTGGACTGTCAGGCCCAGTATATGGACAGGCAAGCCCAACAAATCGAACGTTTAGTAAACCGTGAGGATCGTGAGGCCCTTGAGGTTATTGTTCCGAACCAACGTGGCATAGAAAGATTTCAGAAGTTGCAACCTCCGGTATTCAACGGACAATGATCGGACCCCACTTTAGCCGAAGAGTGGATCCGAACGATGGAGGATATGTTAGAATACGCGGAGGTAGAGAACGGAACAAGGTTGCCTACGTCGCCTTTCATATGGCGTTGGATGCCCGATTTTGGTGGGATTTAATCAAGGCGACAACGGACGTGACAATTATGACTTGGGAACAGTTTAAGACCGTGTTTTTCGACAAATATTTCAGCCGCATTGTGAGGGTGGCGAAGAGGAATGAGTTTATGCAGCTGAAGCAAACAGGTTCGGTTGCGGATTATGTAAGAAAGTTTGAGGTTTTGTCACGGTTTGCACCGCGTCTTGTTAACGACAACGAAGACAAGGTGCATCAATTTATGGAAGGCCTGAACCCGGAAATCTGGATGTATGCTATAGTGTCAGGGATTCAAGACGTGCCCTATTCTGACATTGCAGCTAGAGCTCTTGACGTCGAGGACTGCCAGGGCGACTTGTGTCAAGCCGCGGGAGCCAGCTAAGGGCTTCTTCCGTGAGATCCGTCCTTAATTATAGAACCGAGGTTAGCAGCCTAGAGCACAACAACCCCAACAACAACAGAGAGGCGTAAAGAGGCCTTCTGAAGGAGGTAATGACCGAGGTAAGGGGAAACAGGTACAAGGGGCTTCTCAGATGCCATGGTGCCCTAAGTGTCAGAGAGAACACAGTGGAGAGTGCCGAGTGGGCACTAATAAATGTTATAGATGTGGTGAAGTCGGCCATATTGTTAAAGACTGCCCAAAGCCGGGTCGAGATCAGTTGGGGGGAGATCAGAGGAGAGTCATGCCCATAATCTTTGCCTTTATTGAGCCTGGTGACATTGATGACGAGGCTCAGCCCTCAGTGATAGCAGGTACTATTTTGATTATGGGTGTAGCTGTATTTTCTTTGATAGACACGGGAGCTATGCACTCTTTTATCTCAACTGCTTGCATGACTAGATTGGGGTTAGAGTCCGAGTTAGCAGAGTTCGAGTATAGAGTAATGCTACCCTCAGGAGAGCATATGCGTTCAGATCGTATTCTCTAGGGCAATGTCGTCTCAGTGGGGGATACTACCCTTTATGCTTGTCTGATAGTTATGAGCATAGAGCGGTACGATCTTATCTTAGGGATGGACTTACTTTCACAGCACTTTGCCACCATCGATTGTCGATCCGGGATTGTGACTTTTCGACCCCCGGGTAAAGCCGAGTTTGCTTTTCAAGCGATGAACAGATTGAGTGGATCGCCTACTTCTTATTCCATGAAGGTCAACGAGCAGTTTAAAGGTGAATGCTCAATTTATCTAGCCACAGTAGTTGACACTCAATTGCTCAGTGAAGTAAAGCCGAGTGACCTTCCTATAGTCAGAGAATTCTCTGAGATCTTCCTTGATGATCTTCCCGGATTACCGCCATACCGGGAGATCGAATTTACCATTGAAGTGTATCTGAACTCCGCGCCAGTGTCTAAGAATCCATACAGATTGGCGCCTGCTGAATTGAGAGAGTTGAAAACTCAGCTTGAGGAGTTGATGATTAAGGGTTTCATCTGACCCAGTTTTTCTCCCTGGGTGCGCCCGTTCTGTTCGTCAAGAAGAAAGACGGGACTCTCAGAATGTGCATGGATTACAGAGAGCTGAATAAGCTTACAGTGAAGAATAAGTACCCACTGCCCCAGATAGACGACTTATTTGATCAACTGCAGGGTGCCCGAGTGTTTTCCAGGATTGACCTACGCTCGGGTTATTACCAGTTGAAGGTCCGGAGAGAAGATATTCAAAAGATGGCATTCCGAACGAGGTATGGGCATTATGAGTTCCTTGTTATGTCTTTTGGACTTACCAATGCCCCTGCAGCGTTTATGGACTTAATGAACCGTGTTTTCAAGGAGTATTTGGACAAATTTGTTGTTGTTTTTATCGACGACATTTTCATCTATTCTAAAACAAAGGAAGAACACGAGGAGCATCTGAGGATCGTTTTGAGAACTCTGAGTCAACGCCGTCTATATCCAAAGTTTTATAAGTGCGAGTTCTGGTTTGACAAAGTCGGTTTCCTTGGCCATATCATATCACAGGAAGGAGTTTCTGTGGATCCGAGTAAAATTCAGGTGGTCAGAGATTGGCCACAGCCTAAAAACGTGCGTGGATTTCTCGGGTTGGCTGGCTATTATCGGAAGTTCATAGAGGGATTTTCGAAGATTGCAGTTCCTCTCTCACGCTTGACTCGGAAGAATGAAAAGTTTATATGGTCGGCTGCTTGTGACGGGAGTTTTATGGAGTTGAAGCAGAAGTTGACCACAGCTCCAGTTTTAACACTGCCCGTTGAAGGTAATAAATTCAGTATTTACTGTGATGCGTCTGGAGTTGGACTTGGTTGTGTATTGATGCAGGAGGGTAGAGTTATTACTTATGCTTCTCGGCAGTTGATGCCGTATGAGCAGAACTATCCTACACATGACCTGGAGTTAGCAGCTGTGGTTTTCGCACTGAAGATTTGGAGACATTATTTATATGGGCAGCAGTGCGAGATATATTCAGACCACAAGAGCTTGAAGTATTTGTTTACGCAGAAGGAGCTAAACATGCGACAGAGAAGGTGGCTAGAGTTCGTCAAAGACTTTGAGTTTGAAATTAAATACCACCCAGGAAAGGCGAACAAGGTCGCTGATGCTTTAAGCCGAATGCCTACTGCGAGTCAGCCTTCACTTGCAGCGATGTCGGTTACGTTGAGGTCTGAGATTGAGAAGTTCGATGTGGAGATTGTGGCAGAGTTGTCCAGTATGCTCGCCAACATTTCTCTCAGGCCGACTATTCTGGATAAGATATGTGAAGCTCACCAGAAAGATATAGAGTGTGAAGAGCTTCGATTGAGTATGACATCTGGAGACTTGTCTGAATTTAACTTGTCAAATGAAGGTATTTTGAAGTTCAGGCATAGATGGTACGTGCCTAGCGATGATGACCTGAAAAGAGAGATCTTAACCGAGGCACACTCCTCGGCATACTCAGTGCATCCGGAGAGCACCAAAATGTATAGAGACTTGAGAGAACATTTCTGGTGGCCGAACATGAAGAGAGAGATTGCCAGGTACGTGGAAACCTGCCTAGTTTGCCAATGGGTTAAGGCGGAACACCAAAGGCCAGCCGGAACCTTACAACCACTGCCGATTCCGGAGTGGAAATGAGAGTAAATCTCTATGGATTTCATTGTTGGGTTTCCGAGAACGACGAAGGGGCACGATGGTATCTGGGTGATTGTGGACCGTTTGACAAAGACGGCCCACTTTCTGCCAGTGAAGATGACCTATTCTATGGATCAACTAGCTGAGTTGTATGTGCAGGAGATCGTCAGATTACACGGAGCGCCCATCTCTATTGTTTCTGATAGAGATGCCAGATTTACTTCGAAATTCTGAAAGAGTTTGCATAAGGCCATGGGAACTCAGTTGAATTTTAGCACGGCGTTTCATCCTTAGACTGACGAACAGACAGAAAGAACAAATCAGATTCTTGAGGATATGCTTAGAGCTTGCATGCTGGAGTTTCAGGGCTCGTGGAGCCGATATTTACCATTGATTGAGTTCTCGTGCAACAACAGCTTCCAGGCTACGATTGGTATGACTCCATACGAGGCATTGTATGGTCGAAAATGCAGATCTCCGCTATACTGGGACGAGGTTGGCGAAGCTAGTATAATCGGCCCAGATATTTTGCAACAAACAGCAGAGAAGATCGTTGTTATTAGACAACGTATAGAGATAACACAGAGCCGCCAAAAGAGTTATGCTGACACTAGACGGAGAGAATTGCAGTTCAGTGAGGGTGATGAAGTATATACTTAAAGATTTCTCCGTTTAAGGGCGTTATGCGGTTCGGAAGGAGAGGCAAGTTGAACCCGCGTTTTTTGGGGCCCTTTCCTATTTTGAAGAGGATCGGGACTATGGAGTACAGGTTACAGCTCCCGGCATCTATGGAAGGTATTCACGATGTATTTCACGTGTCCATGCTCAGAAAATGCGTGTGTGATCCGTCACACATCATAGAGAGAATGGAGATCGAGATGCAACCAACATTGACCTATGTGGAGAGGCCAGTGCGGATTCTAGAGACCTCTATAAAGGTGTTGCGCAATAAGGAAATCCCTCTGGTAAAGGTTTTGTGGAGGAATCATGATGTTGAGGAGGCTACTTGGGAGAGGCAGCAGGATATGATGTTGAAGTATCCTGAACTGTTTATATAGTCAAATTTTGAAGACAAAATTTAAATTAAGGTGGATGGAATGTAACACCCGGTTTTACGGGATTTTGTAATTCCAATAAATAATGACATTTTTGTAAATATGTCAAATTAAGTCCGTTTTGCGAACGGAAAGTTTTATTAGGACCTAAATAATAAATTAGAATTTATGGTGGAATAAGAAAATTTGGAGAAAATGAATAGTTAGTCAAATAACGAGATAAGTTGGAGAAACCAAACTAAGTTCAACCAAACAAGCAATTGGATGGAGGGGCAAATTAGAAAGTAAAAAGGGGGTAGTTGGGAGCACCAAGTGAGAGTGTGACAAGTGTCAAAACTTGTGGGAGAAGCTTAGCAAAGGCAACACCTTCCTTTTCCCTCCCTTACGAGAAACCACATTCACTTTCATTCTTTCTCTCCTTTAACTTTCACAGCCACGAAAATTCTCTCAACCCCTACGCTTCTTCACAATTCAACGGCTCCTCCAACCGATCAATTTCCTTCACGATTCATTCCTAAATCGCGACCCTAGGTAAGGTTTTAATGTTCTTGATTGTTAGCCTTCGATTTTGAGAGTTGTTATTCAAATAAGGTTTCGTTAGAAATTGCCGATGGAAGTTAGAAATCGTTAACTATTGGAATGTTGAATGATAATAAAGCATTTATGATTATGGAGGATAGTTAAGTGGAATTAACGGAGTCCGATTGGGTTAGACTCGGTTCTAATGCTGTGTGTTATAAATTGTCTTAGGTGAACATGCTCACGGATAGTGCTTGGTGTGTTGAGGACTTGAGGTAAGTTCTCGTGACTTACCGTGACCGATTGGCCTACACCATATGTCATGTTTTGTCTCTCGAGGATTGTTGGTGATCATTGGTGAACTACTTGTTAAATGCTTTGGTTGGGTAGTTAAGATTAGTTCTTTTATAGGATATGCTTTTATTGTCTCGATGGTATGTATGATGTATGTTTACTTTAAGCACGTAATTGTTCATGCATCATGGTTTTCAATTATGCATAGAAAATGAATTTCCACACTATGTTTTCATGAAAAGAGATGTGCCCCGAAAGGGGGCTATTGATCTATTGTGTAGGCCAAAAGGGGTCTGTCACAATACCACATCGCCCAAAACAAAATGCACTATGTTTTCATGAAAGGAGATGTGGCCCGAAAGGGGGCTATTGATCTATTGTGTAGGCCAAAAAGGGTCTGTCACAATACCACATCGCCCAAAACGAAATGAACCTACATAATCTGTTATCTGTTCATGTGAGGTGGGGCTCAGGCACGGCTGTATACGGATGTAAGCGTGTACCCCCCCCCCCCCCCGGTTAGGTGGAGAGGGTTGTCCAATCGCGGGACGTGTCCCATCTAATAGGCTGAGACCTCGGTGATATTCTGTTTGCGAAATAATGATAAGAAAATGTTGCATGATTTCTGAACTTCATATGCACAGCATGCATCTGCATTTACGAAACTTGCTGAGCCTTTAGCTCATAGTTGTCTGTATGGTGTAGGTGATTTTGAGACAGGTGAGGACGAGATTCCTCCACCCGAAGAATGAGCAGTTGAAGAAAGATGGCCCGTGGGAGTGTGATGAGCAGTCGGTGCGTATTTTGACCCGTGGGGATATAAGTAAGAGTTTTGAGGGTGTTCAGGTTATTTTAGGACTGATGTGGATTAGATAATATTTGTATAGTTAGAAACATTTTAGGATACTTGGTTTCTGGATAGTTAATATTGATGTTTGGATGTGTTTTATGGATAGTTCGTGAACATATATGTATATAATGTTCATTTTGATGTTTCTGGAAATGGAGAATGTTATTTTTAATGTTTTTGGAAGTTCTGAGTGAATGGGGTGTAAGTAGAGAGGGAAATTGTATGGGTTACTGTTGAGCGGTAGATGTAAGCAATAGATTCTATCGTTTTGTGATCGGCAGAAGTTTATATAAGTGTTTGGTCAAAGTCAACCGGTAGATGTGTTAGGTTACTGTTGAGCGGTGGATGTGAGCGATAGAAGTGTTGAGCGGTGGATGTGATCAGCGGTGGATGTTGCTTGGTCAAAGTCAATCGGTAGATGTGTTAGGTTACTGTTGAGCGGTGGATGTGAGCAATAGAAGTGTTGAGCGGTGGATGTGATCAGCGGTGGATGTTGCTTGGTCAAAGTCAATCGATAAATGTGTTAGGTTACTGTTGAGCGGTGGATGTAATCAGCGGTGGTTGTGGCTTAGCAGAAGTGAGCGGTCGATGTGAACAGGGAAAATTTTGGGCTTGGGCCCTTTTTGACCTCTGTTCCAATGGCCGATTCTTCTTTTATTGTTTTAATTGTTTTATTTAAATGTTTTCTTTAGTTTTCTTTACTTTAAATACGTTTTATTAAAGGATTTTCAAATGGTTTTCCACTTTAACAATAAACTTAAAGTTTATAGGGATAAAAAATAAAAATAAAAATAATAATACTGGGAAATTAAGGGTACAGTGTTAGCGACGTTACAAAAATGTCGACCGATAGGATGAAGTGTCGATCGCGACCAAACCTTCTTGTTGTAAGTGTCGATCGATCCCCTTAAAGTGTCAACTGCACGTGTTTTTATAGTATTGTTGATTGAGTTTCTAGTCCCGTTATGGACTCATCCTAGTGTATTCTCACAGTGATTAATGAGATAATCATATCTTTGGTTTTGTTTTAGGTTCAGACGACTTCGAGAATTTTGAGACAGTTGTTGAGCTTGCGCCTCCAGTTGGAAGAAGGAGCGCCCAATGTAAAGGTAGGGGTTTTATATTATTTGCACTACTTGCATAGTTTTTATGCAAACCTTGTTTTGGTGACCTATCACCCAAAAAATCTAGTGTGGCCTGGTTGCCAGCACATTAGTATTTTTATGTGTATATATGTACGTATAATTTACACATTTACTATTGATACATGATTTTTTATTATTGTTGTGATGAAGGATTGATCCTAGTGATACTTTAGACGGTCTCAGTGTCAAAGTATCATAAGAACATGCTAATACATCTTCTGTTGCGTGAAGGTTGTCATGTTTGCACGTTACGGAATGTGTGACGACCTTAACACTGTGCCCTTATTTTCTCGAATTATTTTTATTTTTATTTTTTATCCTTATAAACTTTAAGTTTATCATTTAAGCGGAAAACCATTTGAAAACCTTTTAATAAAACGTATTTAAAGTAAAGAAAACGAAGGAAAACAAATTAAATTAAAACATAAAACAAAGAAGAAAATCATTGGAGGGCAAAATCGACATGGGTGGCAAATAAAAGGGGCGATCGATCGGCTGCATGGCAGCCGATCTATCGGCAACACCAAAATAAGGGGGGGCGATCGATCGCCCCCACATTAGGCGATCAATCGCCCCACAATCGATCGCCACACTCTCTGGAATTTCCAGAGAGTGGCGATCACCACTGCCGATCGATCACCTCCTTAGGCGATCGATCGGCAGTCTCCCTGGAATCCATTTTTTTCCAGGGAGCTCGACTCTTATCTCTCTTTTCTTTCATCCTCCTTCCCTGCACCATTTTCTTACCACACATACACACTAACACTTCAATATAAACCACCAATTAAACGACCAAAAATGTATCTTTGAACGCGTTTAAAAACATAGTAACTTTCGTAAAAACGAACTGCGTGGATCTATTTAAAAAGTAAACAATTCCCTCTGTTTAAAAAGAAACTCCAAGCAATTCTATACATCCAATAAAAGACTTTCCAAAAGCAGTTTATAAAATAGGTTTCCAAAACATCAAAACATAACCTATCCACTATCCAGAACCAAGCATCCTAAAATGGTTTAACTATACGGTTAACCTATCCTTTTATCAAACTATCGTGTCCCCAAAATACTTACAAACAGTCCCACGGGTCAAAATCGAGCCGACTACACCAGCACACTCCCATGGGCCATCATTCATCAACTGGTCATTCCTCGAGTGGAGGGATCTCATCCTCACCTATATCTAGATCACCTACACCATACAGACAACTATGAGCTAAAGGCTCAACAAGTTTCGTAAATGCCGATGCATGCTGTGCATATGAGTTTTGTAAACCTTACAAACATTTTAATCATTTAGTGGCATAACATAATGTCACTGGAGCCAACTCTCACCAGATGGAGAGGGCACGTCCGGCGGTTGGACAGCCATTTCCATCTACCGGGGAAAAAACATGCTTGCATCTGTAAACAGCCATGTCTGAACTACACCCCGTCGTGACCAGATTACGTACATTAGTTTTCATTAGTTCATTTTGTGTTTTTCTTAAACACGTGCAGAAATCCGTTTTCATGTTATTTTAAAAGACGTGATGCATGAACAATTAAAATGCGTAAAGTAAACATACAACATATATACCATCAAGACGATAAAAGCATAACCTATGTAAAAAACTAATCATAGCTACCACAACCAAAGCAATTAAACAACAAGCTCCAAGATTTCCTCAACACGACTTCGACGTACGGTGTAGGCCAATCGGCCATAGTAAGTCACGAGAACTTACCTCGCTTCCGTTGAAATTCAAGCTCTGTCCACAAGCATTGTTCACCTAAGGCAAATTCAAAACATTTGTTGTTAGAACGAGTTTAAACCGTTAAACATCCAAACTAACGAAAGATTAACTAAGGAAATCTCTTAAAACTCTAACTTAATTCTCTCAGGCATTTCATCGAGCATCTTATGTGTAACACCCCAAGTTATCTAAACCCGGTTTGCTACTCAACACACTGAACCGAACCATGACGACTTGATACTAAATTTAAAAATATTTCACTCGACGGCCAAAATTTGACATTTTCTAAAACTCGATGTATTTTAAAACTTGCAGCGGAAATCAATCGAACATCAATGAAGTTAAATAATCTGTGAAAACATTTTAAAATAATTATTGGGAGTGTTAAGAATAATGGGCCAAAAATATAAAGCTTTAAAAATGTGGAATACCAATGAAATTGCAGAAGTCAAACACATCTGCCGACGACAAAGTCAACACAAGAAGCAGAAATAGAAAATAGGAGACCCCTACCGATGACAAACGACAAAATGGTTATATCAACCGGTCACAAAATGATAAACACTACCTACATCTTCCAATGACGTCAGCCGGAAGATATACAAACAGGACAACTCTCGGTAGACTGCATCTACCGATAACTAGGCGACAAAACTTGCTACTTACATCTACCGATGACGTCAGCCGGGGGATTCCTTCCTCCAGCATCTGCCGATCGCTAGACGACAACTTGCAACTTATATCTACCGATGACGTCAGCCGGATGACTCCTTCATCCAACATCTGCCGATCGCTAGACGACAAAACTTACCACTTTCATCTACCGATGACGTCAGCCGGATGACTCCTTCATCCAACATCTGCCGATCGCTAGACGACAAGACTTACCACTTTCATCTACCGATGACGTCAGCCGGATGACTCCTTCATCCAACATCTGCCGATCGCTAGACGACAAGGCTTACCACTTTCATCTACCGATGACGTCAGCCGGATGACTCCTTCATCCAACATCTGCCGATAGACTTCAGAACAGCAATTCTGCTGTATTCCAAGAAAGCTCTGACTATCAAAAGAATTTAAGCATTTTACTAAGACCAATCAGAGACAGATCAAATCATTGCATCACTTAAATCCAGTAGAAAACAGTATTTTCAAAACCCAACAGAACACTAATATCAAAGATTCTCAGAATGTATTCAAAGTTTTGAAAACACTACTATCATAAAATTTTCAGAAAAGAAACATCTATACGGAACTAGTTACTCCCAACTCAACACCTGCAGCCATGGATTAAACCGCCTCAACAGATGACCAAACCGATGCCTGAAAATGCTCCTCCAACCAGCCTGGTCCTCTTATTGGTCGGTAAACACACCTTCAGTAACTTCTTCACCTACATCACAAACTCATCTATTAGCCTAATGCTAAGCAAGTAGAGCAATGAATGAAATGAATTAATGAAACAAAAATTTCCCTAAACATGCAATCTCTACTTTCTCATCTCAGTTGTATTCAAATTTGTTCTCTGTGGATCCCTCTGTACGATGGGAAAGTGGATCAGTCATCCCCCAAAGTATACATCCTCTGATCTCAATTAAGGGGCGGATTAATTCCCTTAACAGTTAACTGGTCTGATCCCCCTGTAGGATTGGGAAGTGGATCACTTTTCCCAAAACCTCAATCCTCTGTTCTCAATTAAGGGGCGGATTAATCCCCCTTAACAGTTGTTCTGATCATCCTGCTCACATTTACCATGCGTTTCATGTAAATTCATTTTCGTAATCTTTCAAAACATGATGCACGACAACTGGAAATAAACATACAAACATACATAAATCCTACTGTTTGTGATGTAGGCCCGAAGGCACAAACAAACTCTACTTACCTGGCTCCTTGGAAATCGCTCGGCTAAATGCTACTTCAGAAGCTCGCTCACCTAAAATCATAATAGTACATATATCAAACTTTCACTAAACTTCACGGAATCAATACAGGAGTTTGAGGAAACCAAATTTGAAACCCCACAACTCGGGTATTCTCAATAGTCGCTCAGCCTGAACCTACTCTAAATCACAACATTCCTCGAAACTCCTCACATTGTACTCCCTCAGCTATCTAACTACTAAAATCGCAAGAAAACAAGGAGGGCTTACCTAGGTTGAGGGAGAATCGGGCAGGAGAATCGCCTAGAGATTTCTGCCGTTCGAGCTGAAGACCGAAAGGGAAAGAAAATGAGTAGTGGTGGCGGCTACTCTAAACTTTTTGCCTTAAATACCTTATCCACTTTCAAATTTGCCAATTACCCTTATGCCCTTACTTACTCATTCTTCAACCTAACCTACATTATACTAAAATTTCATTCATCGATTATACTTAATAGATTTATCTGTTATTTTAAAATTTTAATTAAAGTCGGGTGTTACATTATGCTCACCAATAACCAAAACTCCATTAATGGAGATTTCTCAAAGCTTCAAACCCAACTTTTCAACTCAAACTTCAAATATACCATATATGTCACCAAATAACGCCCAATACATCCATTATATTCACAAACACGGTAAACCTAGTGATTTCAAACTATAAATCACATTTTTCACAAAACCCTAAACGAAACCCTAACCGTTTAACTCCGTGAAAATCGAAAAATAAAGTCCGAAAACTATAAAACCTTACTTAGAGCGTTGATTAGAGAAGAAAACACGAAGGACGGAAGTCGATCAGAGAGGAATCAGTCGCCGAAAGTGGAGAACGCGTGAGAGGCGATGAAAAATCGCTTGGAGGGAGAAATGCATAGAGGAATTTCACGTGGAGTGCTGGAGAAGAAGAGAAAAGTTTTTTTTTAATTAATTTTGACTTTGCAAATTACCATTTCCTCCTTCCTTTATTTTTATATTTGTTTCGTTCATTGTTTCGTTAATTGTCTAACAATTTGGTTTTCTCCAAATTTCCTTATTTCACCAATAAATCCAACTTATCACTAGGGGTCTATTAAAAATTGTCCGTAAGCAAAATGGACCTCATTTACTATTTTTATTAAAACGTCCTTTATATTACGAGAAACGTAATTTTCGTAATTTAGCGTTACAACTCCTAAAATTTCCAAAATTTTCTTAAAATCATATTAATTATTAGGGTTATAATAACACTCTCTGCTCGCAAAACAGACTTAATTTGACATATTTACAAAAATGTCATTATATTCTGGAATTACAAAATTCCGTAAAACCGGGTGTTACATTCCATCCACCTTATTTAAAATTTTGTCCTCAAAATTTGATCACACAAACAACTCAAGATATTTAGACATCATATCCTGCTGTCGTTCCCAAGTAGCCTCTTCCACATCATGGTTTCGCCATAAGACTTTGACTAGCGGAATCTCTTTGTTGCGTAATACCTTGATGGAAGACTCCAAAATACGTATCAGCTTCTCCACATAAGTCAAGGTAGGCTGTACCTCGATCTCTCTTGGCTCCACGATATGCGATGGATTGCGCAAACACTTTCGAAGCATAGACACGTGAAATACATTGTGGATACCTTCCATTGAAGCCGGAAGCTGCAGTCGATACGCCATCTTCTCAGTCTTCTTCAAAATAGGGAAGGGCCCCACATAACGAGGGCTTAGCTTGCCCTTTCTTCCGAATCGCATAACTCCCTTGAACGGAGAAATCTTCAAATAAACCTCATCACCTTCTTCGAGATCCAGTTCTCTCCGTCTCGTGTCAGCATAGCTCTTCTGTCGACTCTGACCATACAATGCCTCGTACGGAGCCATACCGATGGTAGCCTGGAAGCTATTGTTGTAAGAGAACTCGATCAGTGGCAAATACCTGCTCCACGATCCCTGAAATTCCAACACACAAGCCCTGAGCATATCCTCCAGAATCTGATTGGTCCTCTATGTCTGACCATCAGTCTGAGGATGAAATGCCATGCTGAAATTTAGTTGAGTTCCCATAGCTTTGTGCAAGCTCTTCCAGAACTTCGATGTAAATCTCAGATCTCGATCTAAAACAATCGAAACTGGTACTCCATGCAGTCTAACAATCTCCTACACATAAAGCTCGGCGAGCTGATCCATAGAAGATGTCATCTTCACAGATAAAAAGTGAGCCGACTTTGTCAATCAATCCACAATCACCCAGATGCCGTCATGCCCTTTCGTCATCCTCGGGAGCCCCACAAAAAAATCCATGGAGATCTGCTCCCATTTCCACTTCGGAATCGGCAGTGGCTGTAGTGTTCCGACCGGCCTCTGGTGTTCTGCCTTTACCTGTTGACAAACTAAACAGGTTTCCACGTACTTGGCGACCTCTCTCTTCATGTTCGGCCACCAGAAGTGTTGCTTTAAATCTCTATACATTTTAGTGCTTCCTGGATGTACGGAGTATGCTGAAGAATGCGCCTCGGCCAATATTTCCTTCCTTAGCTACTCGTCGTTAGGCACGCACCACCTATGTCTGAACTTCAGAATACCGACATCTGACAAGTTAAAATCAGACGAATCTCCAGCCGTCATGCTCAATCGAAGCTCCTCACACTCCATATCTCTCCGTTGAGCTTCACGTATCTTATCCAGAATAGTCGGCCTGAGAGAAATGTTGGTGAGCATACTGGACAACTCTGCCACAATCTCCACATTGAACTTCTCAATCTCAGACTTCAACATAACCAACATCGCTACAAGTGAAGGCTGACTCGCAGTAGGCATTCGGCTTAAAGAGTCAGCGACCTTGTTCGCCTTTCCCGGGTGGTATTCAATCTCAAACTCGGTAGTCTTTGACGAACTCTAGCCACCTTCTTTGTCGCATATTCAGTTCCTTCTACGTAAACAAATACTTCAAACTCTTGTGGTCTGAAAATATGTCGCACTGCTTCCCATATAAATAATGTCTCCAAACCTTCAGTGCGAAAACCACGGCTGCTAACTCCAGATCATGCGTAGGATAGTTCTGATCATACGGCTTTAACTGCCGAGAAGCGTTAGAGCTGGAGCTGTGGTCAACTTCTGCTTCAACTCTATAAAACTCCCGTCACAAGCAGCCGACCATATAAACTTCTCATTCTTCCGAGTCAAGCGTGAGAGAGGAACTGCAATCTTCGAAAATCCCTCTATGAACTTCCGATAATAGCCAGCCAACCCGAGAAATCCACGTGACTCACGCACGTTTTTAGGCTGCGGCCAATCCCTGACCACCTGAATTTTACTCGGATCCACAGAAACTCCTTCCTGTGATATGATATGGCCAAGAAAAACGACCTTGTCCAACCAGAACTCGCATTTAGAAAACTTTGGATATAGACGGTGTTGACTCAGAATTCTTAAAACAATCCTCAAATGCACCTCGTGCTCTTCCTTCGTTTTAGAATAGATCAAAATGTCGTCAATGAAAACAACGACGAACTTATCCAAATACTCCTTGAAAACAAGGTTCATCAAGTCCATAAACGCTGCAGGGGCATTAGTAAGTCCAAATGACATAACAAGGAACTCATAATGCCCATACCTCATTCGGAATGCTGTTTTCTGAATATCTTCCTTCCGGACCTTCAACTGATAATAACCCGAGCGTAGGTCAATCCTGGAAAACACTCAGGCACCCTGCACTTGATCAAATAAATCATCTATCCGGGGCAGTGGATACTTATTCTTCACTGTAAGCTTATTCAGCTCTCTGTAATCCACGCACATCTTGAGAGTCCCGTCCTTCTTCTTAACAAACAGAACGGGTGCACCCCAGGGAGAAAAACTAGGTTGGATAAAACCTTTATCCAGCAACTTCTCAAGCTGAGTTTTCAACTCTCTCAATTCAGCAGGCGCCAATCTGTATGGATTCTTAGACACTGGCGTAGAGCTCGGATACACATCAATGGTAAAATCGATCTCCCTGTCCGGCGGTAATCCGGGAAGATCATCAAGGAAGATCTTAGAGAATTCTCTGACTATAGGAAGGTCATTCGGCTACTGAGCAACTGAGTATCAACTACTGTGGCCAAATAAATCGAGCTTTCACCTTTAAACTGCTCGTTGACGGTCATGGAATAGGAAGTAGGAGACCCACTCAACCTGTTCATCGCCTGATAAGCAAACTCGGCTTTACCCAGGGGCCGAAAACTCACGATCCCGGATCGACAATCGATGGTGGCGAAGTGCTGTGAAAGCCAATCCATCCCTAAGATAAGATCATACCGCTCTATGCTCATAACTAGCAGACAAGTATAAAGGGTAGTATGCCCCACTGAGACGACATTGCCCTGGAGAATACGATCTGAATGCATGTGCTCTCCTGAAGGTAGCATTACTCCATACTCAAACTCTGCTAACTCAGACGCTAACCTCAATCTAATCATGCAAGCAGTTGAGATAAAAGAGTGCGTAGCTCCCGTGTCTATCAAAGAAAATACAGCTACGCCCATAATCAAAATAGTACCTGCTATCACTAATGGCTGAGTCTCGTCATCGACGTCACCAGGCTCAATAAAGGCAAAGATCCTCGGCATGACCCTTCTCTAATCATAGTCTAACTGCTCACGACCCTGCTTCGGGCAATCTTTAACGAAGTGGCTGACTTTCCCACACCTATAGCATTTATCAGTGCCCACTCGGCACTCACCACTGTGCTCCTTCTGACACTTAGGGCACCGAGGCATCTGAAAAGCCCCTTGCACCTATTTTCCCTTCCCTCGATCATTGCCTCCCTCTAAAGGCCTTTTAACGCCCTGTTGTTGTTGCTGTGGCTGTCCTCTCGGTTGCCAGCCTTTATTTCTGAGCTGAGGGTGGATCTCACGAAAGAAGCCCTTAACTGGCTCCCTTTGTTTAACATAACTCTGATCAACAGTCTCTATTTCTAGCGCCCTGGCCACAATCTCATTATATGGCACATTCCGTACCCCTGATATGGTAAGACTCTTCTTAATTTCTTGACCAAGCCCTTGCACAAACCTGCGTACCTTGTCATCATTAACACTGACCTGACGTGGTGCGAATCGTGACATGGCCTCAAACCTCCTCACATACTCGGCAATCGAACCAACCTGCCGCAGTTGCATGAACTCTACCATTTTCACCTCTCGTACTGTATGGCTGAAGTACTTGTCATAAAATACCATTTTGAACCGTTCCCAACTCATTATCGTCACGTCAGTGGTTGTCTTGATGGAATCCCACCAAAATCGGGCATCTAGTGCTAAGTGGTAAGTCACCATCGCAACCTTCTCTCCATCTTCTATACTTGAGTAAGCCAGCATGTCCTCCATGGTTCGAATCCACTCATCGGCTGAAGAGGGATCCGTAGATTGCCCGTTGAACATGGGAGGTTAGAGCTTCTGGAACCTCTCCATCCCTCGATTACTAGGAGTCGCTGTCTCCCGAGCTCTAATGCCCTCACGGTCTATTAGGGTGCCCAGCTGCTGGGACTGTCTCTCCATTTGTTGAGCCTGTCGTTCCATGTGTTGGGACTGTTGGGCAATAAATTCCTTAAGTTGGTCTATCGTATCATCTCTGTCATCTAGATCATTACCTCGACGCACCATTTTTTATAACTCCTATATAAAAGTTAATACAAATACTCTAAGAAATCGAAATCAAATAAAGTATTAAACATACTTACAGTTGAGGAAGGATGTCCGCGTAGTGGCTGTGCAGTCGAGTAGTCTACAGAACCGATTTTAAAACCCTGGGCTCTGATACCATAACTGTGACGACCCTAAAACTGTACCCTTATTTTCCCGTATTATTATTTTTTTTTATCCTTATAAACTTTAAGTTTATCATTTAAGTGGAAAACCATTTGAAAACTTTTTGATAAAACGTATTTAAAGTAAAGAAAACTAAGGAAAACAAATTAAATTAAAAGATAAAACAGAGAAGAAAATCGTTGGAGGGCAAAATCGACATGGGTGGCAAATAAAAGGGGCGATCGATCGGAAACACTAAAATAAGGGGGGGGGTGATTGATCGCCCCCACATTAGACAATCAATCGCTCCACGATCGATCGCCACACTCTCTGGAATTTTCAAAGAGTGGCGATCACCACTGCCGATCGATCACCTCCTTAAGCGATCGATCGGCAGTCTCCCTGGAATCCATTTTTTTCCAGGGAGCTCGCCTTTTATCTCTCTTTTCTTTCCTCCTCCTTCCCTGCACCATTTTCTTACCACACATACACACTAACACTTCAACATAAACCACCAATTAAACGACCAAAAACGTATCTTTGAACGCGTTTAAAAACATAGTAACTTTCGTAAAAACGAACTGCGTGGATCCATTTAAAAACTAAACAATTCTCCCTGTTTAAAAAGAAACTCCAAGCAATTCTATACATCCAATAAAAGACTTTCCAAAAGAAATTTATAAAATAGGTTTCCAAAACATCAAAACATAACCTATCCACTATCCAGAACCAAGTATCCTAAAATAGTTTAACTATACGGTTAACCTATCCTTTTATCAAACTATCGTGTCCCCAAAATATTTACAAACAGTCCCACGGGTCAAAATCACGCCGACTGCACCAGCACACTCCCACGGGCCATCATTCATCAACTGGTCATTCCTCGGGTGGAGGGATCTCGTCCTCACCCGTATCTAGATCACTTACACCATACATACAACTATGAGCTAAAGGCTCAGCAAGTTTCGTAAATGCAGATACATGCTGTGCATATGAGTTTTGTAAATCTTACAGACATTTTAATCATTTAGTGGCATAGCATAACATCACTAGAGCTAACTCTCACCAGATGGAGAGAGCACGTCCGGCGGTTGGACAGCCCTTTCCATCTACTGAGGGAAAACATGCTTCCATCCGTAAACAGCCATGTCTGAACCCCACCCCATCGTGACCAGATTACGTACATTAGTTTTCATTAGTTCATTTCGTGTTTTTCTTAAACATGTGCAGAAATCCATTTTCATGTTATTTTAAAAGACGTGATTCATGAACAATTAAAATGCGTAAAGTAAACATACAATATATATACCATCAAGACGATAAAAGCATCACCTATGTAAACAACTAATCCTAGTTACCACAACCAAAGCAATTAAACAACAAGCTCCAATATTTCCTCAATACGACTTCGACGTACGGTGTAGGCCAATTGGTCATAGTAAGTTACGAGAACTTACCTCGCGTCCGTTGAAATTCAAGTTCCGTCCACGAGCGTTGTTCACCTAAGGCAAATTCAAAACATTTTTCGTTAAAATAAGTTTAAACCGTTAAACGTCCAAACTAACGAAACCTTAACTAAGGAAATCTCTTAAAACTCTAACTTAATTCTCTCGGGTATTTCATCGAGCATCTTATGCTCACCAATAACCAAAACTCTATTAATGGAGATTTCTCAAAGCTTCAAACCCGACTTTTCAACGCAAACTTCAAATTTACCATATATGTCACCAAATAACGCCCAATACGTCCATTATATTCACAAACACGGTAAACCTAGTGACTTCAAACTCTAAATCACGTTTTTCACAAAACCCTAAACGAAACCCTAACCATTTAACTCCGTGAGAATCGAAAACTAAAGTCCGAAAACTACAAAACCTTACCTAGAGCGTTGATTAGAGAAGAAAACACGAAGGACGGAAGTCGATCGAAGAGGAATCGGTCACCGGAAGTGGAGAACGTGTGAGAGGCGATGAAAAATTGCCTGGAGGGAGAAATGCACAGAGGAATTTCGCGTGGAGTGCTGGAAAAGAAGAGAAAAGTGTGTTTTTAATTAATTTTGACTTTGCAAATTACCATTTCGTCCTTCCTTTGTTTTTATATTTGTTTCGTCCATTGTTTCGTTAATTGTCTAACAATTCAATTTTCTCAAAATTTCCTTATTTCACCAATAAATCCAACTTATCACTAGGGTTCTATTAAAAACTGTCCGTTCGCAAAACGGACCTCGTTTACTATTTTTATTTCTCACAAAGAAGTCCAAGCCTAAGGTCAATCCGAGTTCAACCCCCTTTCTAAAAGATGTTAGCCCTTTTATTTTTTAGCTTATATTTGCATCTTTTGAGTCTTTTTCTGAACATTATGCTTTCATATTTTGTGTTTTTGATGGTGGGACCATTTTAGGTTTAAGGGGACAAAAGAATTTGAGAAAAGCCAAATGATGTTTCTTACTCGATTTTGCCAAGCACACTTTATGGTGCTTTGCCTTTTTGGGTCAAAACTCTTCTAGGGTTTTTGTGACCCTAATTGCAGCTCAAGAGAATGTATTTATACATTCTTATGAGCTAGTGTAAGAGTCTTTTTTTGAATTAAAATCGTGGCTGAAGTTTTTTCAATCTTTGAGTTCCATCTCCCCAAATCGGCCACCCTTCCCCTGGTGTGTAATATTCGAGCAGTTGTGAGCCACCATTGATACCACTTTTGTGAGGACAAGTGATCCTTCTCTTAGCCTATTTCCTTCATCTTCCTCTTGCCTTAGAGGTAGATATCTTCAACAAGAGATTTAGCAAACTCTCATCAAGCTCGTTGGAAGGTTTTCCTTAAGAAAACCGAAGAAGTAAAGGAAGTGCAGTAGTAACATTTTCTAGACCAGCCATCACCCCAACATTTGTATCTTTTCCACCATTTTGACTCTGTAACGACCCCAATTCCTAGCAAAATATTGTCCGCTCTGGGGATTGGGCCACAGCCCAATATCCTTCTCTCACGGCTTTGTTTGGCGAGAACTTCCCAAAAGGTCACCCAACCTGGAATTACTCTCACTGAAGCACTCTTAACTTCGCACTTCTTATGGGATCTGTTGCCAATCGTGCTCCAAAACGCATCTTGCTATGTTGGGAGGGTCTCTTTACATATGTTTCATTTCCATGTACTTCCCCAAGTGACGTGGGTTTGTAACGGCCCCTCTTTCAACGTTCGAACCCTCCGGCCCAACCCTCTGGGATCCGCAGAGTTTTAACCCACCTACGACCCCAACCGGGTCCTCGAGCCTCTGAGGATTCGCGGAGCATGGGTGGTCCTAACACATACGTTGAAAGTTGGGTCATCATAATCACCCCCCCTCGGGGGCCCAACGTCCTCGTTGGCTACATTTTCGGTTGGGTACAGGCTCTAATACCATTTGTAACGACCCCAATTCCCAGCAGGATATTGTCCGCTCTAGGGATTGGGCCACAGCCCAATATCCTCCCCTCACGGCTTTGTTTGGCGAGAACTTCCCGGAAGGTCATCCAACCTGGAATTGCTCTCGCGAAGCACTCTTAACTTCGGAGTTCTTATGGGATCCGTTGCCAATCATGCTCCAAAACGCGTCTTGCTATGTTGGGAGGGTCTCTTTACATATGTTTCATTTCCATGTACTTCCCCAAGAGATGTGGGTTTGTAACGGCCCCTCTTTCAACGGCCGAACCCCCCGGCCCAACCCTCTGGGATCCGCAGAGTTTTAACCCACCTCCGGCCCCAACCGGGCCCTTGAGCCTCTGAGGATCCGCGGAGCATGGGTGGTCCCAACACATACGTTGAAAGTTGGGTCATCACAGACTCAGTGCCTCATTTTTGGAGACAATCAACCCCACAAATACAGCTTCAACCAACCACAAGAATCGCATCCATATGTTTTCACACGAGAGAGTTATGCCTCTTCAAAGTTGATACACTGTTCTTGGCCAGAGCAGTAATTCAAACTCCGGCGACCTCCACCACTTTAATCATATCTTTTCATCCACATCCGGAGAACATCTTCCCCACATCTATGGTAAGGTCCTGTTAAAATTTTAGATTCATTGGAGCTATATTGAGAGAGGTGTGTGTTCTGGAAGATCACTTAATATTTGGTCAAAACTATTTTCCAAATCGAAAGCATTTGTTATTTATCTTCCAACCCCATTTTGAAGCACATCAGTTAAGCATTAGAAAAGAGGTTATTCTTTGTTCTCCAGTTGGCCGACTTAGTGAAGAGGGATGGAGGCTGGAAAAGGATAATTGGGTTATGTTTAGATGGAAGTTTTCATGGAGTTCTCAAACAATGGTATCACAAAAATGGATAAAAAATCAGATTTTTTGTGAAAAGCATAATTAAGAATTATGTTAGATTAAAAGTTAATTAACAAAAAAGGGGGAGATGGTGAAGGTGTTAGGGTTTCGTCTGGAGAGATGACATCGCGCGGATGAGAGATTTCGACCACGTTATTTATAAATTGTCCATGGAGTGAGAGCCTGATCTTCCACAGCGTGATCTCGCTCTTTTTTTTCTTTTGGAGCGGGAGCTCACTGTCGAATAGCGGAATCTCGCTCAAGAGATAGTGTCTAAGAGCGAGAGCGATAACGGGATCTCGCTCTAGAAAAAAATAGTAGGATCCCACTGTGGAAGTAGGGGTGGGCAGAACCGGCCCGAACTAGAAAAATCAGACCGGACCGGCGGTTCGGGCCAGTTCTTGGGCAGTTCTCCAATCCATGGAACCGGTTCTGGTTCCATGGATTGGAGAACCGGGGACCGCGGTTTTGTTCCCGGTTCCCGGTTCCCTGGGCACGGGACCAGGAATTCCCATGGGAGAACCGACCCATGGGTTGGCCCGGTGTTTATCCGACCCATAGGTCGGATAATTTAAAAAAAAAAAAAAAAAGAAACAAAACCATTAAACCAAGCCATGTTCGACTGCTTTCATTTCTTTTCTCATTCCGCCATTTTCATGCTGCTTCAAACCATTGCTTCCTCCGACGAACCCCGCCTCTCTTTCTTTCGGCCAGAATTGGTTGTCTTTTGTTCTCTGGCTATGAGATCGGCATCGGTAGAGATGACCGAGAATGCAGGTGATGACTGAAACAACGAGTATAATGACAATGACGATGAAAACTGTCTAGAAGGAGCCGTCTATTTGGCGAGAAGGAGGTTGATTCATCGCCGGTTTTGGGTAAACGACGGGAGGCGAGATTTGTTGAGGCTGAAATTGCGACATCTTTGGAGATTGGATTGGAAACGAGAGGACATTTTCTGGATTTTATTTGTAAATTTGAAATTCTTATTCCTTGAATGCAGTTTAAAAGAGTGTAAAGAGAAACTTTGGCTTACTTTCAAAACTAAATTATGCTTTGGAGCAAAAAATTTTGGTAAGATAAGTATTTGAAATGCATGGGAGGGAACGGGTACCGAACCGAAATCGGACCAAAAATTCGGTCTGATTCTATTTCGGTACCGATTCTGGTTTCGGGAAATAAATTCCTGAAACCAACGGTCCGGTCCGGTTCTGGGCTAGAACCGGTTCGGACCGTGCCCAACCCTATGTGGACGAGCAGGCTCCCGCCAATAATTCACAGAGTGGGATCCCGCTCTCCAAGACCGGGCTCTCACATAAATAAATTTTCATGGATATATGACCGACCATGATTGTTTTGTTAACATAGTATAGTTTAAGGGAGAGTTTGTTAACGAACAAGTTTACAGGTGAGTTTGTAAATGACCCCATAATTTAAGGTTTTTTAAGTTAATTACCCAAATTATTGATAACCTATATAACAATTTGAAGTAAGTTAGTGACATTTTTTTATTGTACAAAGAGAATTGTGATACCTAAAAATTTAGGGTGTTATAATGTAACACCCGGGTTTTCGGGTTTTTCTGCTATATATGGTTAAATTTATAAATATAGTCAATTAAGCCTGTTTTACGAGCAACAAGTTTTGTTGACCTTAGGAATAAATTGAAATATTTGGTGGAATAAGGAAATTTTAGAGAAACCAAATCGATAGGTTAAATAACGAAATAAGTAAAAGATTAAGAGAAGGGGTGAAATGATAATTTATGAAGTTAAAATTATAAATAAAACAAATTACCCTCCCTCCTCCTACGATTCTTCATTTTGCAGAAACATTTCTTCCTCCCCCCTCTCCCCTCCCCCTTTATACGATTTTTCTTCTCCCAAGGCGGTTTGCTCCTTCGGCTGATTCTCCTCCAAACTCCAGTGATCGTTACCTCTGTTTTCCTTCAACAATCAAAGCCCTAGGTGAGATACGTGTATTCTATGTGTTATCTTGCTGTTTTTAGGGTTGTATTTTGTTAGGGTTTGATTGGGTTTTGGCGAGAAATTATCGGTTTAGATTAGAAATTGATTGGGTTATTAATTGATGGTTATTAATGATGTATTTATGGTAGTTGTTGATAATAGGTTGGATTTTGGTGGTTGACTGTGTATAAAAGCCATTAATGCTAAGTCATAGAATTTGTGAGCGTAATGTGCTCGGTAGAATGCATGAATGGCATAAATTGAAGTTTTAAGAAATTTGCCTTAGCTAGGAGTTTCTTTAATGTTGGAAATCGTTTATTTAGGATCGGTTTTAATGCCAAGAATTGTGCAATGTCTTAGGCGGACAAGGCTTACGAGAGGTGCTCGACATTGCCAAGGACGCCAGGTAAGTGGGTGTTAGGTTTCCGGCCCATAAGGCCCTACATTATATCGATGCTAAGACTATGTGTTCTGGATGATGTTTTTCCTGGATTGTGGGGTTTGAACGAGTCAGGTAGCCTAGGAAGTTAACTGCTAGATATATGTTATGTTGGATTATAAGTTAAACGTGTTCATGGAGATTGTATGAATTGTCTTTGATGGTTGTTACATGCGTAGTTTTCTCATGCATCATGTTTTCCATTCAAAGGCATACGAAATGTTTTTACATGCACGTTTTCAAGTAAAAAGAAATAAAGAACAAGTAATGTATGTAAATGTTATTGTGAGTGAGTAGGGCACATGGCACGATGAATAACAACATATGGTGAGACAAAACACCCGAGAAATGGCAACTCATGGCAAGTTATGTGGTCTACGGGGTAGAAGTGGTGGTGCATGTGACTACTACTATGTAAATCCTGGCTTTTCCCAGGTTATGTAATGTAAAGATATGAAAACAAACATGTTTTGTGAAAGTCATACATTCACGTATATGTTCATGTTTAGTGCACTCCTTACTAAGCATTAGGCTTACTGTTTAAATCATATGATGTAGGTGACGAAGAGGAAGGTGAGGAGCTCCCTCTTGACGACAAAGTATAGGTGGTTGATGGGTGGTGCTCGTGGTGACGAGAAGTGTTTTGGCTTGGCTAACCGACCCATGGGTGTGCTCCGAGCTCTTTTTGGTAAACGAAGGTGTATATGGTAGATATAGGATTGTTTGGATATGATTTTGGTTGTATAGAGGATTGGCTTGGAGATATATTGTTTTGGTTAAATTTCTTGATGTGGGTTTGCTTTGGAGATGTTTTTATAGGTTTTCCGTTGTGTGTTTTGATATGGGTGAAAAGGTTTAGGTATTGAGTCAGATTTGAGTAATTAGGGATGAGAAATTGTGAATTAATGTGTGGTTTATTAGGTGGAGATAGATGAGTAAATTGAGGATATGATGTGGGTGATGTTTGTAGGTAAAAAATGGTGAAAATGAAAAGGAAAAAGGGAGGAAAGGAGAGTGGTGCGCAGGGTGCATGGCAACAGTGCACTGAGGGCGCAGATGGAGGCTGAGCAGGGCGCGCAGGGGCGCTTCCCTGCCTAGCCGATGGATCGGCACATGTTGGCCGATCTATCGGCTGGGGAGTTGGATTTCGTGTTCGAAATCCAAGGACTCCGCCGATGGATCGGCGCATTTGGCCGATCCATCGGCTAAGCATGGGCACCAAACAGGCACTCGCCGATCCATTCGCACTTTTGGCTGATGGATCGGCCAAAACTTTGAAGAAGAAGGCCTGGCACCCGAGAGGGCGCCGATCTGTCGACGGGAGGGCCAATGGATCGGCTCCTGTGGAGCGTCAGGCGCGTAGAGCGTGCGGGGCACGCGTGGCAAGTAGGCACGAGGCGCAATGCGCGCGGGGCGTGTGCCGTGGCCAAGCGGTAGTCGCGCGGCGAGATGCGGTGCGTGCGAGGCATGCGCTGTGGTCAAGCGGTAGGCGCGCGGTGAGCGCGGCAAGGTGCGATGCGTGCGCCATGGCCGAGCAGTGGGCTCGTGGTGGCACGCGACGTGCGCACGACGTGGTTCGCCAGAGGGCGCGCGGGGACGCGCGACGTGTGTGCAGGGTGGTCCGCCATAGGGCGCGCGGAGGCAAGCAGAGTGATGCTCGATGTGCGTGTGGTGCCTGTGCGACACGGGCGCGATGCGCACGCGGCCAGCGCACAGGGCGCACGAGGGCGCACGCGTCGATGGTAAGGCGCGCCCCATGCCTATGTCCTCCATGTCCTCTTGGATCCCAAATTTAAAATGATGTTTCCTGACCCTAAACGAGTTGTTTTACGTACGTTTTAAGTTAGGCTTTAAATGTCGATAAAAGAGGGTCGATCGTTCAAAATCCGTTCTTGAAAGTGTTAAGGAGAAAAATGAAAAATTTTATGTCAACGAACAGTGATTAAGTTGAAAGTATGTCACGGTAAGTTCGTGGCAGCCCTGATGGAATTGTGGTCGTCGCATATAATTTTACTCCCTTGAAATAATGTCATCCTCAAAAAACTTTATTAGAGTAAAAATGGATATTTCTATCATTTTTTATTCTAGTTCTCACATTGCCTCATCAATTTTTGGGTATTATTTCTTTTTCTTTTTTTGTCTTTTAATGAATTTCCAAAGTAATGTCACATGCATTGTGTTGGAAAAAAATCATGTAAGCAGTATGAAAAACGATAGAAGATGCAATTAAAAAAATCAATTTTTTTCAATTTGTTAAAATATAACATTTAGAAGTAAGAAAAATAATAAATAAAAGTAAACATGTAACACCCGACGAGTTTGACCAGGTGACTTTCTTAACTGTTTTAACGGCCATGTTGGTTTTGATCTTTTCGGTTTGAAATTTTATGCCAAGGCTTAATTAATGTGCATGTGTCATAAATTAGGTTGGGTGGCAGGATTTGTAATTAAGAATGGTTGGATTAAGTATAAATAGGAAATGGAAACTTTTAAACTTCACAGTAGCCGACATTCCCTTCTGCGTTCTCTCATTTCCCCGAGTTGTCTCCCTCTCCGCCAGCGACTCTCTCATCGACGATGGATTTCTCCTTCCCCACTTCGACGATCGACGCCCTAGGTAAGACTTAGACAATGTGGATTACTGGTTATCTATTTGAGTACTGTTTTTTTTCAGTTGAACTTGAGATTTCGGATTCTGCAATGGCCGAATAATATGAACATTTATAATCGGTGTTTGGTAATAGCATTTCCGAATCGATTCTGGACATTTAATATAACCGACCCTGATTAATCATTAGTTGAACCTAGCTGTTTTGGTTTTGGATTTCAGACTGCACACAGAGAACTAGACTAAGGGATTCGAAAATGACATTAGTTATTAGATTCTAGGATGACTTGTGATTAGGACTATTAGGATTTTCATTTTAACTACTGCAATATAAATGTTTTAGGTGAAGAAGTCTGAAGAAAAGGAGTTCAAGTTGCTAAGGAAACCAAGTAAGTGAATGTGTAGGATTCCCGGCTATTATGGCCCTACATCACAAGGATGCTAGGTATAAACTGATACAACGATTAGAAGTTATTTAAGCTACTGTCTGTTACTTATGTTGATGTTTTACTTAATGGTATGATTACACGTCGGATGAATGCATTATTCTGTAGCTTGATGGGTTAAGAGTTCTCATGTTCATGCATCATGAATGTTTTATGCATATGAAAATGTTTTAAGAGCATGTTTTCCTCATGAACAAGATAAGAACATAAAACTTATGCAACGTGAATTAAGCGAGGGTTGGGGGCGGTTTGGCGTATGTCACTGTCCAAAAGGAAGGACCATGATTACGACCCGCAAGGGACTATGTACACTCTCACTGTCAACCCCCTTTACCAGGCACAAATCCTCTCTTAATCCACACAACATGAATGAAAAATACGATTGATGAACATGAATGATGAATATGAATGATGAGCATGAATGATGATTATGAACGATGAATACGAACGATGAACAAGAATGAAGACTTTGAATATGAATATGAACAAGAAATGATTCATGAGCATTTGATTCTTAAAATGAGCATTCATGCATACTTGTTAGTATTGCATTCCTTACTAAGCATTAGGCTTATAGTTTAAACCTTATGATGTAGGTGAAGATTTAGCAGGTGAGGATTCCAAATTCAGTGATGATGTCTAAGGCTGGTTGCAGGATGATGCTCAGGGTGGAAGTCTGTGGCTGGCAGGCAAATATGACCCGTAGTTATGCTCATAATGTGTCAGTAAGATTTATGATGAACTGATGTTTAAGTAGAATGAAATTTTCTTTAGAATATTGGATTCTGTGATTGTCTAGTTTGATTACCAAAATTTGGAAATGATTATAAGGGTATAGAATGATCTGTTTTAATTAAGTCTTCCGCTACATGTATCCTAGATGAGTCCATGCTTCATGTCTGCCTATGTTTATGTCTATAAGTATGAGATCTGTGAAGGTCAGGTTATCTTTCTGTAGATATGAGTGTTTGAAGTTTTCTGTATTTTACTGCTGTGTGATAGAAGTTGGATGAATACATCATCCGGCTGACGTCACCGGTGCGAGCTGAATGATAGAAGCTGGATGGGTGAATCATCCGGCTGACGTCACCGGTGGATGGCGAACGTTTGTTGTTCACCGGATGATGTCTCTTATCGGTTGAGGTAAGTGAGTCACGTGTATTGCACTTGCTTACCAGATGATGTCTCTGATGGATGAGGACATCATCCGGCTGATGTCATCGGTGGATGGGAACAATTGTTGCCCACCGGATGATGCCTCTTACCGGGCGATGTAGTGTATTTCAAATATCGGATGATGTAAGTGAAGTTTTGTCGTCTAGTGACCGGGCGATGTAGTGTATTTCAAATATCGGATGATGTAAGTAAAGTTTTGTCGCCTAGTGACCGAGCGATGTAGTGTATTTCAAATACCGGGTGATGCGTTTGTCGTTTAGTGATCGGGTGGTCTCTAATGAGTCACGTGAGATGCACGTGATAACCGGATGATGTAGATTTTCACTATCGGCAGAAACGAGCTCTGTGCTTGTTGTTTAGCGATCGGCAGGAGCAAGTGAATAAGTAATGAGTTATGTCGTTTTACGATCGACAGATGTGAGTTTATTTCCCTATCGGTAGATGCAGTTTAAGAGTTGAAGTTCTTGCTCATCGGCTGAAGCATTTTGCACTGCTCACCGGCAGATGTGTAATGTATTTCATTGCTGAGCGATGTTTAATGAATCGCGCGTGATGTCTTGAGCCAAGTTATGTTTTTTTTAAAAAATAATAATAATACTAATAATGAACAAGGTGCAGAAAGTAAGAATTAAATGATTAAGAAAGTCATGATTTATGTCTTGGCCCCATTGGGGTCGTTACAAAACATCAATAATTTTTATGTCTAAATTCAAATCCAGAAAAAATCAAAGTTGAACAAGCCTAAAAAGATTTCACTATAAAAATAGGATTGTAATAATTTTCTAGATAATTTTAAAAAATGATTGCTAAGAGAAATTCCACTCTTTTTTTCTTCTCCTATTTCAAATACTCTAAACCATGAGAAAAAATAATGAATACAGCTTGTAAGTCAAAAGAGTGATTAAAAAAAAAAATTCTTTCTCTTTTGGTTGTGGGCCCCTCATCATCATAGTGGGACCTCACAAATCTTGCACATTCTACAAAATCTCTATCATCATATTTGAACTATTTTTATCCACGTGAATTTTCTCAAGAAGATTTTGCTTTGTTTCTAAAATATCACGGATCTAATGATATCTGGAACGTACAGAAATTTTAAAAATAAAATTTAATATTTTCTAAATAATAATAAATAAATATACATATATATATATATATATATATATTAGTGAAACCCTAATTAATAATTTAATGTGTAAAATCTCCCAAATCAAACATAACGGAGCCTTTGTAACACCCGACATTTTACCTATGTAATTATTCCCCGAATATATAAGCGGATGTACTCCGATATTAATGCCATAACTATTTTTAATGAAATTATCGGAGTGTTCAATTGAATGAGAGTGATTGTAAAACCTATTCGATGAACTAAATAGAAAATTTAGTTAAAAACCAATAGAAGAGCAAATTAGGAAGGAATTAAGATTGGTGGGAGGGAACCAATAGATGATTGACACTTGGCAAAACTCTTTGAAAGAGCCAATGCCTTTTCTCTTCCATTCTTCCTCATTTCTCTTCACTCTACGTGAAAGCACTCTTCTGTTTTCTCTCTTCCAGGCGCCTGAGACAAATTTCCAACTTTATTTCTTCCGTTTCTTTCATAAAGGTAACCCTTTTCACTAGTTAACAAGTTTAAGTTAAACGGTAGTTCTTTTTTTGAAGCGTAGGTTAATGTCCGATTTTGCGCTACTCTAGGTTCGCGAACCACGGTGTCAGCATGCAAAGCGTGCTGCATTTCGGCAACAGGTAAGTTCATGCATATAAGTTGGCCCTTAAGGGCCTACAACAAGGAGACACTAGTTTTGGTTCGGGGTAGGTTAGGTCCTAGGTTATGCTTTAAGTAAACGTGTTTCTTTGTGTCTTTCCCCGTAGTTTTATATCTGTCACCTGTATATGTGGGGTTTAAGCATCAACATGTTCATGCATTCACGTTTCCTTGAAAAACCCTTAAATGTTTTCAGCACCGGATTTGAAAATTAAGAAAGATAAACCTGTAATGAAAATGTAATGTAATGTAATGTAATGTAATGTAATGTAATGTAATGTAATGTAATGTAATGTAATGTAATGTAATGTAATGTAATGTAATGTAATGTAATGTAATGTAATGTAATGTAATGTAATGTAATGTAATGTAATGTAATGTAATGTAATGTAATGTAATGTAATGTAATGTAATGTAATGTAATGTAATGTAATGTAATGTAATGTAATGTAATGTAATGTAATGTAATGTAATGTAATGTAATGTAATGTAATGTAATGTAATGTAATGTAATGTAATGTAATGTAATGTAATGTAATGTAATGTAATGTAATGTAATGTAATGTAATGTAATGTAATGTAATGTAATGTAATGTAATGTAATGTAATGTAATGTAATGTAATGTAATGTAATGTAATGTAATGTAATGTAATGTAATGTAATGTAATGTAATGTAATGTAATGTAATGTAATGTAATGTAATGTAATGTAATGTAATGTAATGTAATGTAATGTAATGTTCATGCACAACATAGGCATCAATGCATTTCAGGTTCTTACTGAGCTTAGGCTCATAGTTGAACTCTCTGTTGTAGGTATGGATCCTCCAGATGAGGACATTGTGCCTCAGGACGAGGAGTTGATGTAGTTGGCGGGATTGAGCTCATGGGGTCTGGTTGTTGCAGTCAGACATATTTCTGTCCCGACGGTTAAGTTTTAAAGTGAATTTCATGTCTGGAAACCCTGTTGAGATTTTGGTGTTTTTGTTTTAAAACTCTGCTGGGAACTCTGTTGGGGTTTTGTAATGTATAGGTTTTGATGTTCAAGTTTTTAAACCTCTGTAATTGACAGTTGAATGCATATTTCGATTTATTCTAGAACTGCTTGGAGTTCTCTTCTTTCAGGTTGTGCATGGATTGTCTCGAGTTTTAGAGCTATCCATGCAGTCTGATTTCTTGCACTTCTGTCATGTTTTTTTTTTTTAACTTCTGTCGTGTTCTCATGCATGTTTTTAAAACTGTGTTTTTGAATCGGGTTTTGGAGTTTTGAAGTTTTCATGCTTTCTGTTTTATGTCTCCTTGTAAAATAGTCGTCCATTCCATCTTTAAACTTTATCGTCCATTCTGCCTCCAGTTTTTGGCTCTCAAGTTTTCCAGTATTATGGCTAAGTGTTAGTCGTCCACGCCGCCCTTCAAAAACAGTTGTCATTCTCTTCTGTAAAACAGTCATCCACGATGCCTTTGAAAATAGTCGTCCACGCCTTCTGTTTTTTTTTTATGCCCTTCAGTTTCTGTCTCTTGAGTTTTTAAGTATTCGGCTATGTGTTATTGTCCAAAGTTATCGTCCACGATAACTTCGCCGAGAGTCTGCCTGTTATTTTAAAAGTCAAAAATCTGTCTTTGATTTTAAACGTCCACGGACTCTTGTGTCCACTATTTTTGTCTTTTAGTGCAAACATCCACGGACTCCTACGTCCACTATTTTAGTCTTTTATTGTAAACGTCCACGGACTCCTCTGTCCACTGTGTTTGTCTTTTAGTGCAAACGTCAACGGACTCCTACGTCCACTGTTTTAGTCTTCTATTGTAAACGTCCACGGATTCCTGTGTCCACTGTTTTGCCTCTGTTATTTTAAACATCCACAATCTTTGTTATTTTTAAATGTCCACAGCCCCCAATCGTCCATGGCTACTGTAGCCTTCCACAGTATGTCTTCCAGTTTACGTTTTTTTTATTATTTTTATTTTTATTCTGTTTATTTTCTCCAGACGTCCATTTCTGTTCCCTGTTTTTCCTAGTTTCTTCTGTCATTCACTCTTGTAACCTAGCTTTAAATTAGTTCTCGTTCTCTCTCTGTAAAGTGTTTTTTTTTAGTGTTTTCTATGTTTCTTCATGTTGTTTTAGTTGTCTATTTCTGTAGCCTAAATATTAATATGTCTTCTGTCTTTCGGTTCTATTTTCTGTTAAAGTTTTAAAAGTAAAGTTCAAAAACAAAAAAAAAATAATATGTCATGTTTTAAAATGTCCGGATTGATGGCTTGGCTCTCGGATCCCGATCGGGACCGAGTTCCGGGCTGTCGCAGCCTTAATTAGAATCTGTATTTAAATTCTTTAATTTAGGAAGTAAAAATCAGATTTTTCAAATAAAATGCGGGCCTTCATAAATGGGTACACATGTTCTTTTCTTCTTGATGGTTGATGATATCTTGTTGACTTTCTTCGTAAATGTTTCACAACTAAGTTAAGAAATGTCTCGATTTTTCTTTGGTCAACATCACCAATCTCTTGATCACTAGATTCTCATTCACCTACATATGTCCACGTCAAAATTTGATTGTACTATATCAACACTTATTAGAAGCTCATCAATGATCTTCACATTCTTTTTAGTGTCTTCAATGATCTAGTTTTTTTAATAAAAAAAATAATATCTCGGCTTCAGATAATCTTCTTGTCAACCAGATTCCATAGCATATACTCCGATGCATTATTTATATATATGAGCAATATGAATTTTTTTGTCTTATCATCTAGCATTGGACATCTCATTTGTAGGAATGTGAACAAATGTTCTACCTCCAAACACTTTAGATGCATGTAAGAGACTCTTTACTCTTTTAACCAAAAAACCTGAACATAAATTTCTTGGATTAAATACAATAACTCTCAAATACAATCCTTAAATCTTGTATAAAATAATATATTATATATATTAAATACAATCTTTAAATCTTGATTCACCAAAAACTTGAACATAAATTTTTTAGATTTTTAACTATACGGTAACTCTCAAATTTATCGATTGACCAATTGATCGAAAATCTTATATAGCCTAATGTTAACTAATCACAACAATTTGAATCAATGCAAAATAAATTGACAAAGAACAATGCAAAATTTTTACTCATAATAGTATAATTGTAAAAATAGCAGTTTTTACGCGACATCGTTAAGTATCAACTCAAAATCAATGTTGGTGTGAACACAAATGTCGCATTTTTCAACTATTTTCTAATTGTCACTATTTTTCATTTTAACGACGTCAAAATCACTGCTAGTGTAATATGTAAATTATTTTATTTAGACATAACATGATAAGATGTCTCAGAGTTACATACTCAACACGATTTATGAGTCATGAGATTGAGAACATCTTCGCATGACAATATCTTCACCATCATAGGTGGTTCCAGTCATACTCTCCAACTCCTTTTTAGACCTCTTTGTAGCTTGTTATTCTTCAACTTCAACAATTTTTTTTTATGTAGCTCATCTTGCAATACTAGTTGCATCGATGTTCTCTTTACTTTTGGATTTTGATTTGTCTGACGTGCTAGCCCTTGAGTTTCAAAAGAGTGCACCTTACTCTTTTGTTTGTTTTCTTCTCGAAAACTGCATGTACAATGTCATTGAACACCAATGTCATCTTTGTAGTACAATTAATAAAATTAATAATTAGATGATTATATGAATCAAACAAACTTTGAAATAAAAGTTCTGCTTATTCATTCTCATCAATTTCGTACTTCATTGTCATAAATTGAGAAAATATAGTATGAAGAGTATTGATGTGGTCAATTACCGTTGTTGATTTTGATATCTTTTAAGAATGTATAATTTTCTCTTTAAGAAAATTTTGTTATGCAAAAAATTCGCCTCATATAATTTGTCCATGTATCTTATATCTATTCGCGGATGAGACACTTGACAATATTCACCTATTAATGGAAGATGTAGGTTGGTGATGGCATCTACATCGGCTTTAGACCATTTTTAATCTTCAATAGTTGATATTTTATCACCAATGGCCACTAGCAAAATTGTCTTTTATCAATAGTGACTTCCTCTTAAATTTTTACAATAAAAAATTATTTTCATTGAATTCTTCAACTCAATTCTACCTGTCATAATAACAAGACTGATACCACTTTTTGAAAAAGAAATGTAGGTGACATGAAAAACAAGGGTAGTTGCAAAAAGAAAAATACCAAGAATTTTTTACCTCTCCATTAAAAATATCAAAGAGAAGTAAGAAAAATAATAAACAAATAAACAACCAAGAATTTTTATATGGAAGCCTAGATTAGGAAAAATCACGAAAAACCGAGTACAAAAAGATATCACTATGAAATATACATGACTGATCGACGCACTTAGCAACACACTTTTGATCAACTTGGCACTTTCTAAAATTTTGTTGGAGCCGTGGTGCCACCTAAAGGCAATAGGGGGAAACAAAGGTGCAATGTCTACCTGTCTGAAGATGGAAGAAATGCCTTTTACGATTACCTTCCGAATGAGCCATTGACCATGAGAAGATTTGGAATCTTAGAAAAAAAAAAACGTTGGCAAAGAGCTACCAACCTCAACATCCGCGGATACACAAGTTTGATAAAGCTCAATCAAACTTTACAAGGATGCTGAGTGTCTGGACTAACAAGTAATAGAGCTACATACAATTATACGTATCCAACTCGAATCTGCCAATCAAAATACCCCCCTTGAAGAGCTTATCAACTAAATTTGAAAATATAAGCATTGGGCTTAAAAATCCAAAAAGCCACCCAAACTCACTGGACAAAGTTCAATTTGCTATACATGCATGCCCAAATCCTATGTCTAGTGTCACTGTAGGATTAGTCAAAAAGAAGTATTAATTAAACTGCCTACAAACGAAGGGTCCATTTGCACAAAAAACATCAATGAGAGCATACCCTTTGCATACGCTGCCCAAATCTGAGATGGCGAAATTGTTTGAATTCATAAAGATGAGAAAACAGGAAGCTTAGTTTGACAAAAATATACATAGGATGTTTGTAACTCAAACTTAGCTTATCTTAGTGTTCATCAAGTGATAGCAAAAGGGATTCATTTTCAGAATTCACAGTTAAGGGATTGATAGATAGATGGATATGCAAATGCAGAACAACAACAACAACAACAACAGGAGGGAGGAATGTACATTTCACTTCTTCAAAAGTCTCTGCGAGAAGATCTTCTTTGAATACGGGCTGTTCCGTGCAATCGCTTTGTGCGACTCTACTGTCTCCACCAATGAATTGTGGGTAGCTCCCTGGTTTTACAGTTACAAGTATCAGTCGGAAAATGGAAAGCAACCAACCATGTCGATTAATAAAACTATTTTATGTTTTCTAAGTCCAAAAAACAAGAAACAATTGTTAGAAACTCACAATTGTTTCTTTTTTTGTGAAAAGAGTGAAGTTTTGTCCCATAAACTTCCTGTTGGTTTATGCTCAAAAACCAAATAAAACTCAGTGAAAATATTTTCCACATAAATCTCATTCTACAAACAGTTTACAGAAAACATTTCCCAACCATTAAATAAATTATTCTTCTCATAAGAACCAAACAGGTATGTCAGAAAACTATCAACTGATATTTTCAGTGGAGCCAAGTTAAAAATCCACTACACAAGCTATTATTTAATCATCGCCAAAACTGTATTCGTCATCTTGTTTATTAACTTCGGCGAAAAGATTTGGAACATCCATAGGATAAGTTATTATAAAAGTTGGGGAAGAAAAACTCAAACCTCAGAAAGTCGAAGAGCGGTTTGAACCACGTAGTTTGCATGCGGGTCTTGAATAAACTGATCAAAGTGATGAATGGAAATCAACTCATTAATGATTCTTGATCGGTCCTCGTCATTGAATATTGCGAGACATTTTTCCACGACGTGACTGCTAAATTTCTGCATTGAAAGATATACATATTTTCCTTTGAATTGAGACATCAATCTGGACATGGCTGAGGGGATCTTGAGCTCCAAGATAAACTGAACAACATAGTTTCTGCAAACGAAAGTCGAAAGCAAAACCGCAGATGAAGGATTCATTAAAGACAATGAAGTATTAACATCTCACTCCTGATAATTAAGGAAACTAAATGTCTGATGTGGTATGAAAGTAGCTACCAGGAATCTCTTGGTTCATTATTTTTTGTTGGAAGAAAAAGTACATTGAAGAAAAGCATATATTTTCTCAAAAATGAGGTCAAGAGTATGGTTAGAAGATGTTTTGATTTAGACAACCACTTTTCAAAACTATTTTTGAAATTGATACATTGTTTCAAGCCTTATCTTTTAGCTTTGAAAATGATGATAATTGTATCCCAGCATATCAAATTTTGAGATATAAATTCTATCAATTTATTTATATTTTTAAAAGTCAGAACATTCTTTATTATCAAGGAATGCAGAACACATGAATCAAATTACATAGTAAAGGAATTACCCATATGCGTCTTGAGCAAGAAGAAGACCATTTGCAGATATTTCTTCAACTAGCTTTTGTTGATGTTCTCCAATTGAATGCCTAATACACCTTTGCAGGACACAGCATCCATGCTGATGAGTAGCAATTTCAACACAATACCTTGAAGCAGCAACGAATATAAACTGCCAAACAAGGGGAGCTTATAAAGTTTTCTTCCTCGAATAGAAAACAAAATCTAGTTTTAATGCATTGACATCAAACTTGCTTCGCAGACCAACAAAAATTCTCAGCAATCTGATGAACTTCAGGTGAGATCTTTTTACAAAGCTAAATTTATTATGCTAAACACTAACTTCAAAACAAAATTCAAAATTTCCATGGCCTAAGTTGTCCCATTAAAATTTATAGAGCATCTTCGATGCTTAATCACTCGTCTCACTCTAAATAGTCATTATCAAAACATGCACTATTTGTTCTCCACATTATGTAGAACTTAAACTCCAATGAAAACTACAATTGTTTGTTGATATTTGAAAACAAATTCATCACACCGAAACTAATGTTGTACTACATTTCAAAGGCCATTAGGACTTTACACTTCCGATACACATATAAATTATTAGGTCAATTCTTATAACCTGGAATATAAAGTAGAGTCTTCCAAGAATGCCAGTATATCATTTAACATGTACAAACTATAATGCACTTCCCAAGCAATAATTTTAGATTTTAGCAATATGTTAAGACAAGTCAAAGAGAAAAGCTCTATGGAAACGCTAGTGTTATAAAGTGACCATTTGTAATTCACTGATAAACAATAACAACTTTTAGCAGTTGAAAAGGTCTATAGGGCTAAACTTCAATGGAACGTTATCGCCGGGCCTGAATATTAATTTGGGAAATACATATAAGCTTTTTATAAAGACACCCGGAAGTGCTGATAAACATATAAAAGACAGTAACTTTAACTACTAATGACCACAATTCCTTCAATCTCATTCTGAAGGGAGAAACAAAAACATCTTTACTTGATTCCATCTTCGAAATTGAAGAAAAAAATAAAGATACTATGATGCAAGTCGAAAAGTTATGATAATTATCCCACTGTCATCCCAATCCTTTGGGGGTAATGATATATATAACTGATCGAGAGATTAAACTTCAGAAATACATTCTATAAACAAAGTAAGACAGACAGATCTTAATTAATTTTATAAATTTCACGATTGCAAACTTAAAAGGTGACATACATTACACATTATTTTTTTCTATATAACAATGATTCGGGCAGTAAAATTTACAGTTGTAAGTAGAAATATAACCCAACCAAGAAAAAAGAATTATGAGTAGCACAGGTACGGATTTGATAAATGCAAAAAATATTGTTCCTAACCATAAAACAAATTTTAAATTTAATGAGAGAATCAAGAGGTTATAAAGTAAAAATAGGATATATGCATCCTCCCAATTTTACTCTTTGGAAACTTGACGACAGTTGTGTAGTTATGGGGCTACAGCTCTATCAACACATTGACATGGCATCCTTCATTTCTTACGATAATTACTCTGTTTCTATTGGCTGAATTAAATTGTGAAAATATAGTTGAGCAATCTTGATACAAAAATAAATACAGATACAGCAAAAATTAAGCACTATATGATGAGCTTTTGGGAAGATGATAGACACAAATCTAAAAAGAAAGAAACTTCCTTATCATCCTTTTTAAAGTTAGTAAGACCACCATTGTCGACTAAAAATTAATTTAGTAAAAATCACCTTAGTATCTTCCATGCTGAGGCATTGCAAACAACGCTGAACCACATGATTCCCATTTGGATCTTTGATGAGAGCAAGGAATCCTGGTTCCAGAGCAGATGTAATCAGTCTAATCTGCTGCCTTGTTTTGAGAGTTTCAACAAGCTTCTGCACAACACGAGTGCTGAAAGAAAGGAATAAGAAAGTTCAAAACATCACAAGAAACAACATTTTGATGAAGAAAATCAAAACATCATAGCATACCCATGAGTGTTCAATGAAATCCTCACAAGCTCTCCTGGCTCCTTAGTTATTACCAGCAAAATTTGCAGTTTTTGTTTTTCATTACACACATCCAACAATTTCTGCATCAGATAATTCCCAAATGGGTTCAACATAAGCTCAACCACATGCTGTATAATCTCATTAAATACTATTTCCACATCTTGTGGAGTACCCTCGTCAAATATCCTCTGTAAGAATCTACAACCATGCTGATCCTTTGCCATTATGTGTATTTTTCCACGGGCATCTGCCAATGAGTTAAAGTTCGAAAGCGACATAACTGGACATGACATCCATGGACTTGGAATGTTACCACAAATATCAGCAACTCTGTTTGAGCTTCTAATTGTAACTTCTTTACATACTTATTCTCTCTTATATCAAAGAGGGTACCCTTAGTTTGCCCCCGTGGATGACTCAATGCCTTGTTAACAACAAAGTTTATATCATCTCCTTGAATGATAAGGCTGTCCTCCCTTATAAACCCCCCACCACCTTTCTCCGGGACTCTAAGGCTCACAGGCTCTCTAGGCCTCCCACTTGATGGAACCCACCCATAGCATGAGATATTCTCAGTATTGGCATAAGCCCTTGGCTGGTGAGTCAATAGAGGGTATCCAGACACACTCAGAGGACTTGTTTGCTCATTCTGCCCAATCACGTTTTTTTGTACACAAAATGAACGATCAGCCATTGAGAGTCCATTAATGGAAGTGGCTAAGTTGGATATTTGATGTCCACTGATGTAAGAGTTGCTTATCAGCTCGTCTGCTTTCATTGTCTGCCTTGAAGAACACTTTGGGCTATTCAAACCATTGAACTCAGAGAATAAAGCATCTGATTGTGATCCATATAAATTATCTAATTCACTTGCCTGAAACTTTTTCTTATAATCGAAGCATTTAGCAGATCTTGGAAGAAGAGATTGAACTCCCATAAAATTAGTACAACCCGTCTCAAAACCATCAACTTCTCTAAATCTCTCGAAATTATAAACAGGATGGCTGCGGACGCCCGTCGTTAAATCACTATAATTAGAAGAATTTACATTTTCGTTTCCAGCGGTCATATTCCCAAAATTTCTGCAGGAAATCAGCTCATCACTGAAATTCTCATTGACCCTCTTCCAAGCAGAATCCAACCAAACTATATTTGTACAAAGGGGAATTCCATTTCCACAAGTCACATCAGATTTGAGCTCTTCCAATGGAGGTGGGGTTGGTGTTCCAATATCCGATAAGGAATCCCCACCGGAGAATAAGCTCGAGGAAGAGCCATCTGATGGAAGAGAAAATCCACTAGCAGGAGAGGAAGAAAATGTATACTTATGACTTGAAGGTTCAAAATCAGACATACCGTAAAAGCTATCATTAGATTGTCGTACAAGATGACCCTGCGGATTTTTTTCTTGAAGCAGATTAAGATGATAAACATCGTTTGATGTTGCATGAGGGATCTCATTCAACAACATTTGAAGCTCTTCGTCGTCCTTCATGTTTTCCTTAATCTCCTTCAAAATCTCAACACCAAATAAACAACAAACGGGAAGAAGCATATATATATATATATATATATATATATATATATATATATATATATATATATATATATATATATATATATATATATATATATATATATATATATATATATATATATATATATATATATATATATATATATATATATATATATATATATATATATATATATATATATATATATATATATATATATATATATATATATATATATATATATATATATATATATATATATATATATATATATATATATATATATATATATATATATATATATATATATATATATATATATATATATATATATATATATATATATATATATATATATATATATATATATATATATATATATATATATATATATATATATATATATATATATATATATATATATATATATATATATATATATATATATATATATATATATATATATATATATATATATATATATATATATATATATATATATATATATATATATATATATATATATATATATATATATATCTTTTTCATCGTCTGGGTATGAGGTGGATACTGAGATAGAGGTGGTTTTAAGCGATGGATACTTCATCAGCCGCATTCAATCCAAAATAATCTGATCTGGGTTTTGGGTTTTGTTTGTTCCAAGTTGGTGAGGCATGCAAAGATTGAAAAAAAAAAACAATTACATACGGTTACAAGAACCGTAGGTATACACACTCTGTGTTACAGTCTCAGGCGCCATTAAAGCTAGAGACGAAGAGACTCTGTTGAGTGTAGCCTAAGCACAGCGTAAATGTTTATATATATATATATATATATATATATATTCTATATTTGAATTTTATATAGACGGAAGGAAAATGTAGATAAATCCAGGGAGAGGGAAGAGACGAGATAACCACTGTGTGAGTCTCCTCGACACTAGACTATATCAAGGTTTTTACCCTTCCACTTTTTGCTCTAGATAATATAAAATCGACGCCAGCCCATGGCGCGTGGGGAACACCATCAAATTTAGTGTCGCCACGTAAATACTTTTGTCCTGGTTATCCGCCATGGCGAGTATAACTTTGTTTGATTAAGAGGAGACGTACTGTAAAATAGGGAAGGCGAGGTTAAATTAGTAAATCACTATTTTTTATTGTTTATTTCTCATATCCAATTTACATCCTCGCTATCTCTAACGGTTTGCAGATATTTGTTGGCATTTGGCTTTTCTTGGTTGACAAAACTACCCTTTTTCATTAAGGATAAAAATAAGGGATGTGTTGGGCATTAGTTATATTGGTGGTGGGTAAATAAGTCAATGTAGAGTGATACTTTAGTGGTAATAAATGACAAAATAGAAGCAAATATTCCCTTCTACGTTTCCTCAGGCGAAAAGCGAGTAACCTCTTCGGGGCCCGCATTATGATCAGTCATGCACATTTGACCAGTTGCACGGAGACACGTGGCTCAACTGCACTGGTTAGTCCGAAACTAACTGCTACGATCTCGTTCCCCTCCTGCGCTTCGATTTGGGTCCAGAGAGCATGAATGGTGACCGTTTAACACAGAATTTCTCACCACTTTTGATGGCGTTACTCAATTTGAGTTATGATTTTATCAAATAACAATTACAGCACCTTCTTTGACTTATATTTCATCCTCCCTGTCTTTCTCTTCCAGCTTCTCCTGTGTCAACTGTAAAGTTCTGATAAAATGAAAGAATAAAAACCTTTTAATCACTCATTTTGATGGATTAGAAAAACCAAATACAGAATTCATGGCTATGATCATATGGATAAGCTAATTTTTGTTATTAACTTAACGAGCATTAAGCTACCGTTATGATGATGGATGTAATTATTGGAATAATAATCCAAGTTAACAATGAGTATGTGTTTGATGAATATCTTTATATACGTTTTTACGCTTATTGAAAATACACTTTAAAATGAGTATTTGAAACTTCTATTATATTTTATGTCAGTTTATGTAACAACAGTTAAATTCATATGTAAGTCTCAATCAAAAAGTGGTTCAAAATGTCAAAGTATAGACTATGGTGACACCTTGTGATGAAGTGCGGAAGTGCAATCCCGAGTCATGCATACAATGGAAAAATGTTTTAACCATTGACACCCACTACGGAAGCTCGTTGATATCTACGTAATCCCAATCTCAAGCGTTAAATTTTTTGATAGAGAAGTGCGGACGTTCGAACCTCAATTGCAGACACCTATAATGAATGCTCAGAGCTAACTGTTGAAACCCAGTCCTTTGAAGCTCAATTTCCAAAAGCCCAAGACACATGTGTGCACTCGCAACGAACACCCAGAAAGCTTTGCGAAAGTCAAATATGGAGACCAGAATTCAAAGTGAAGCTCATGTGAATGGCTGTCTCAATTGCTATCTACTTAACTCACATGAGCCCATCACCTAATTGAAGTCACTAACATACATTTTGCGGGCATCCGAAGAATACTAGAAGGGCCAACAACTCAATATTTTTGAAGACAGTCTATAAATATAAACTCACTTCACTATGCAAACCACCAACACACATTTTACACTAAAGTGCTGTTGTTCACTTGCGAATATTTGAGCCTAGCCAAAAAACTTAATATCTACTAATTATACATTGAGATTATACATAATGAGAGTGTTAAACTTTTTTGTGTTAAACTTTTGATAAGTGTGTATTTTACACACTTTATTATACTCTTTAATACTTGAATTGATGAGTTTTACTCAAAGTATATAAAAATTCTCATGTATTTGGTGAGTGTGTAGAAAAATTGGAGAATTACAGGTTTCGGTGAAATCATTCCAGAAGAAAAGCGAGCAATTGTCGATCGATCGGATATTTTAATTGTTTTAATCTCAACCGTTGATCAATCGGCTATTTTAATTGATGGAGGTGTTTAAATCTGGACCGTTGAAGCTTGTTTTAATCTTAGCCGTCGAAGATGATTGTGGGCTGGGCTTCAAATTAATTGATAAATAGGTTATATGTTAACCTAATTGAAGTAATTCAGAATAGAGGAGAGGCGAGAGAACGAAGAGGAGGCAAAGGAGACGGAAACCGGAACGAAGCGAGAGCTTCGAGAATTATTTTCAGCATAGTTTTTCTTTCCCTTTTTCTTCTGAACTATGAACTTCTTTAATTTTAGTTTTATTTTCTTTTTCTCATTCATGAACTAAATTTATTTTCTAGGGTTATGATGTAACTGAAACTCGACTGTTTAATATTTCTAATTTAGTTTTTATTTTCCTTTTTCCGATATCGTGTTGAGTATTCTTGTCTGTTCTTCATGCTTAATTTTGCCTGATCATCAAAGTTAAGATTTTTAGGGATGTTTCAAAAGACGGAAGTTGCGAAATAACTGGGCATTGATGAGTTTACCATGAACTGATTCTAGACTAGGGATAACTAGGACTTTTATGTAGTTTTATGATTTTCTGCACTTAATATATTCAACTGATTTGAGTTTGAGACCGGGAGGTGATAACCTGTTAGTTGGATAATATTATTATAGCTCGGGAGAGAATAATAATTAAAATAGAAAAATCGCTATCAACACGTAGGATTAAGAAATATTAACTAAATTAGGGATATTAAATAGGAAAGTGGACGTGAAATCAGAATCCCTAGATTCTTTCTTGATATTTACAAAATCTTTAATTATATTTCTGTTATTTATTCTCCTAATTAGTTTATTTAAATTACTTTAGTTATTTAATTGTTTAATTTAAAATCAAATAAAAATAAAATCTTTTTAATAGACATTAAAGTGTTTTAGTCCAATTAATTTAAAATTGACTTAATTTAATATTTTAGTAAAACTATTCCTCGTGGGTTCGACTCGTACTTAAAAAACTATATTACTTGTGCGACACGTACACTTGCGTATCACGATTTTTCGCAACAACTTTCAAACCACATATTTGTTGATTGTTGAAACGCAAAAGAGTGACACTCTTTAAGAGTCAGAAAGGTTCGATTGTCACTCGAATGTTCAATCAAAGAGAAGGGTGACATCCTATAACAATTGTAAGGTTTGATTGACTCTCAAAAGTTCAATTAATTGTAACAGGGTAAATTATTGGAAAATGAATGTTCAAGGAAAAATCTTGAAGTGTAAATTTAGGCAGTTTGACTGAATCGCATTAACAATTTTTTTTGCAATCTCTTTCTCTTCTTTCTTTAGTATATTTACTTGCTGGCACATTGGATTTAATTTATCTTATTAAGATAGAAAATATATATCTTGAGATAGCAAACTAAAAGGAATTTAATCACGTGAACAAATTAGAATATCTAATTCACCACCCTCTTAGATAATATTAATCCTACAATTAGTATATTTACTTGCTTGCACATTGGATTTAATTTATCTTATTAAGAGAGAAATATATATCTTGAGATAGTAAATTAAAAGGAATTTTAATCACGTGAAAAAATTAGAATACCTAATTCACCACCTTTTAGGTAATATCAATCCTACAATTGGTAATAGAGCAAGTCATAAGTTTTTGTTGTGATTAAAAATTTTCTAGAAATTTTATTTAAAATTTAGATATGCCTTTAAATATAAATAGCTCATATGTAGAGGGATAATCTATTTCTATATCACCTTTTTTATGGTAGCGATTATTTATTGAAAATCTAGAATGAGGACATACATATAATAGCTAGGTTACTATTTATGGCAAGTAATAAAAAATGAGCCTTATACCCTTGTTAAACTTGAAAACAATAAAAATGTTCCTAAACTGGTAATTGAGTATGATGTACATGATGAATGTAGACTATGTTTAAATGTTAAAGGCATGATGACTTTGTATTGTGCTTTAAATAGATATAAATTTAATAGAGTGCAAAAATGTGATAATGCATGCAAAATATGGAGGTTGCTTAAAGTCACTCTCATGAGGAACAAATCAAGTTGCAGAAAGTATATTAAGTTTACTTATGCATGAATATGAATTGTTCTCTATGGATTGGAAAAAGAGGAAACCATTGCTTAATTTACTAACATTACTTATGGTTCAAAAGCTCTTGGAAGGAAATACCTCAACTAAAAGTTGATTAGAAAAATCCGTATAATTGTACCAAGATCGTGGCTACATAAGGTGATGGCAAACCAAGCCCATTGATGTGCCACGCGATCACCTTACAATAAATCGAACCAAATAGTTTTATAACTTTTTGTTCATTATGTAGGTCTCATTTTCCTAGCTAGCTTAGAGGCTAATGAAGAATAAGCGCGACATCCAACTTCAAAGTCTACCTCACTTGCAACATCATTTATGAAATCAACTCAAGCTCTTTTCTCTTTTTCTTAAGCCTAATTCCATTAGAAGACAAATCAAGGAAGATAGCCATTATTTCAAGGCTATGCCCAAGAAACAAGAGAAGTCAAACATTGATATGTGGGCATGGAAACTCAACATTAGAGGCCTCACCTTGGTTACGACATTTTCAAATGGAGGGAAAATGTCGCATAGCCAATTCAAATGGGAGTTAGTCATGAGTTTTGTTATATTTTTTTGAAGTACAAAAAGTATTATAAAATGACTTTGATGTAATATTAGAAAAGACTTATTTTTTTGGTTTGGGAAGTCAAATTACCCAAAGGGGTAATTTTAGGAACTCGACCTTTAGCCTAGCCAAGTAACCCCTGTACTCTCTTTTGTTTGCATGACATTAAATGCCTCTTTTTGGGTGAAAACTCTAACTCTCTCTTGGTGATATTTAAAGCACCCTTATGGCTTGTAATCCTTAAAATCAGAAGAAGTGTTCTTCTCTTAAGCTTGAAGTTTTCTTCAAATTGCTGTCTCTCTTTAGTGAATAATATCCAAGTGTTAAGTGTGTTTTATTTGGTTTCACTCTTTGTGAGTGTAGGTGGAATCCTTATCTTACTAAATCATTCTCTTCCCTTTCCATACAGGTTGAATACCCAACAAGGTTTTAGAAACTCTCTCCCCATAGCAAGTTGCAAGCTTTCCTCCAAGAAAGCTGAAGAACCCAAGGAGATGCAGTCGTAGCATCTTTGGACCAACCTGCCTCCCGCAATCATATCTTTTCCTCCACAACGATTCAACACTTTCATTTATGGGGACATGCATTCTCACACATATAGCTTCATTTTGCCTCAAAAAATCACATCCATATGACTTCAAACGAGTGAGTTATGTCTCTCCAAAGTTAACCTAGTTTCTCGTCTAGAAAAGAATTCTAGATTTCCTAGCAACCTTCACCATTTCTACCATAACTCTCCCTCCACATATCCTTTCGCCTTTCAATTTGAAGGACACTCGTGTCACACCGTGGACTAGAAGCTGTTCAAATTTCAGCCCTAAATTCCAAGTAGAGATCGATTTGTGCTAGTGGGAATTTGATGCTCTCTCAGCCAAAAATAGTTTCTTGCAAAGCTGAGCCACCTTCGTGCTTCAACTTCCATTCTCATTTTGTAGCACATCATTTGGTATACATGTTTCTAATAACTCATTCATCGACAGAATCAGCCGATTAGCTCGATCGTCATTCCAAAAACGTAATCGATAGGGAAGAAATGCCCTCAAATCACTAATAACATGAGTCTACTTCGGGTTTGCATGGATTTGCATGCATCGCTGGCAGGGTGTGCCCCATTCGATTGTCACGTGTACTCTACGTACTCCTTATCATCGCCTAATAGAAGATATCTTCCGGGTGGACACGGGGTTTCACACGTTCAATTAAAACATCGCCCAATAGTGGACATCCACCGTGTGAACACGAGTCAACACGTGACTCTTTAAAATCTCACTAGATAAGAACATCATCCGGTGAGCACGTGCATCGCACGTCATTGGTCTAAGGTCTTGCTCTAAAGTGCCCCAGAGGCCCATGGACAAATTTAAGACTAGGGCCCAAGTCACACCCCCGGACCAAAGTTACATTTAGCTTGCTTTCTAACAAAATTATTTCTTTTGTAGGTAATAAAAGCTTCAACGACTTGGATTGAGAGCCTACCTGTAACGACCCCGATGGGATCGCCACGTAAACATGACAATCGTAATCATTTACTTCTTTAATTTTCTACACCCTGTTCATTATTAGTATTTCTCTCTTCCTTTTTTTTAAAACTTAGAACTTGAACTTGACTCCTTCATGTTTCTAATAACTCATTCATCGACAGAATCAGCGATTAGGCTCGATCGTTCAGTTCAGGGAAGAAATGCCCTCAAATCACTTAACATGATTCTACTCGGGTTTGCATGGATTTGCATGCATCGGCTGGCAGGGTGTGCCCCATTCGATTTGTCACGTGTACTCTACGTGACTCACTTATCATCGCCTAATAGAAGATATCTTCCGGTGGACACGTGGGTTTCACACGTTCAATTAAAACATCGCCCAATAGTGGACATCCACCGGTGAACACGAGTCAAACACGTGACTCTTTAAAATCTCACTAGATAAGAAACATCATCCGGTGAGCACGTGCATCGCACGTGACTTATTAAATCACACTCGGCCACTAAACGACAAACATCGTCTACATCATCCGGTGAATAACTACACTTCCTCCACCGGTCACTAGACGACAAAATAACATTTTTCATCTTCCGGCGAAGAAATACTCTACACCATCCGGTCACTAGACGACAAACCATACTTTCATCATCCGGCAACTAAACACACTTCAACTCTCACATCATCCGATCGCTAAACGACAAGAAAACACTCACATCATCCGGCAACTAAACACACTTCCACTCTCACATCATCCGGTCACTAAACGACAAGAAAACACCCACATCATCCGGTGAAGGAAATACACTTCATCCACCGGGCGCTAGACGACAAAACTAAACTCACATCTTCCGATAGGAGAAAACACATTTTCCGGTAGAGACTCCTACCAAAAGATTCAACCAACTTTCACATAACACAACTTAGCTAAGAAAGGCTCTTACTGGTATAACAAATTCATTCAGAGTATAAATAGCGGAAGACTTAAGCAACAGATCATTTAATAATCCCTATAATCATTCCCAGACTCAGTGGTCAACTAGACAGTTTCAAAGCTCAATGTTGTAAAATAATCCCATACTACTTAAACTACCATATTTTTTATCATACTGAAATCATAAGAGCATTAACCAGGGGGTCATAATCGCCTCTCCAGTCCCGCACTGTCACCTTGAGCTCTCACCAGCTACCGGTCTTAAACTTCTTCATTAAACTTGGTATCCTCACCTGTAAATTCTTCACCTACACCATAAGGTTTAACTATAAGCCTAATGCTTAGTAAGGAATGCATGCTGACAGACATACATGAGTGTACAAATTAAAGAAACATAAGTTCGTATGTCTTTCCTCATTCATATTCATTTTCATCTTTTGCATTGCATGTATTAAGGGGGAAACGAGGGAGAAAGACAGGGGTACATAATCATTGGCCAGTCGGGCAATCATTGTAACGACTAGCTCGGCCTCCACCGGCGGGAGAATTCGCGAGCAATCGTGCAGTATTAACTCGGCCTCCACCAGCGTGAGGATTCGCGAGTGTTCCTGCCAGTCCGGTCTCCACCAGTGGAAGAATTTGCGAACCGTACTTAACATCAACTCGGCCTCCACCAGCAGGAGAATTCGCGAGTCTTACTTAACATTAACTCGGCCTCCACCAGTGGGAGAATTCGCGAGTCATACTTAAGCCTTGTGAACATATCATAGTCATTTTCCCCCGTTCTACGCTTAATCATGCTTACATTTGTTTTTCATGTTCTTGACTCAACCATAAACGTGCAAATAATGCATGGACACGAATTTCACAGAGGAATGTCATACTATAAGAACGAGTAGAAACATCATGTAACTAAATATCTTCTTGCTCAAATACTTCATATCATGGCAACTACTAGTTATAATCATCAGATAAACATTTCAACAATTTTTCCTAGTATCCTTGCGGTGTAGGGCCCTAGTGGCCGGAAATCTTAATACATCCACTTACCTGGTCTCCTTAGCACTTGAGCCCCCTTCTCTTCAAACTTCTTCACTTAAACATTTACATTGCAGTAGTTAAAACAAAATCCTAGTAGTTCTAATCTCGAGTTATCCTAAGATCTAATAGCTAAGAGTCCTTCCCGAGTTCTTAGTTTAATACTCAATGTAACCCGAAATCCCAAAATCAAAACAGACAGATTCTATAATGATAACTCAGGGTTGGTTGTTTTTAAATGTCCAGAATCGATTCGGAATGACATTACCAATCTCGGGTTTCAAAATGTTCTTATTAATATTCGGCCATTGAAGAATCCAAACTTCAATACAGAGCTGGAAAACTGGGCTAATAAACTAACAGATAACCACATTGTTAAACCCGTACCTCGAGCACAAAGTAGCCGAGAAGCAGCAAGGAAACCGATCATCGAAGGAGGGATTTCCAGCTGACAGAGAGCGAGAGCTTGGGAGAGAAGAAATCGCCGAAAGTAGGGGAATGTCGGCTACAGTGGCTTGAGTGAAATTTAAAACTTTTCATTCTTCTTTATATACTGATCTCAACTTCCAATATTACAACATTGCCACTCAACCTAGTTTAAAATCCACATGTAATTAATTAAACTTATCATAAAATTCTGAACCGCGAAGATTAAATATTCATGACCGTTAATATAGTTAGGAAAATTACCTAGTCGTATCTCGGGTGTTACACTACCTCTAAGGACAAGGATCAACTGTTACAAGTCATCACTTGGTATACACGGATTGAAGGAGCTAAAGAGGAAATTTTCCTTCCCTTCATCAAGGCCGTGTAACCTTTCTAATTTAACTAGTTTTGGCATACATTAGCCTTTATGTTTTGGCAAAACAATTAGCCATTTGAGTCACATGCATGCATTTAGATTGTGTGGTTAGGATTAGATTGAATGATTTGAATTAGATGTAAATTCATGGGATGATGCTCGGCCATGAAGGAAGATTGCTTGCAAGGCTCCTTCAATTGCACCAATGAATATTTAGCTTAAAGGAGGCATGGATTTGTGATTTGACATCAAGGACATGAGGTAGTGCTCATAAGTATTAATGATGTGGCACAAGGAAGACACTTGATGACATTTGCAAGGGAGGAAACTTCACCATTGGATAAAGCACAAGCACAAATGATCTCGACTGCCCATATCCATTTGATCAACTGTCATTGTAAAACCCTAGCCATAGGATTGTCTATTTAAGTATTGCTTTTGGTGGTTGTAAGGGTCTTTTGGTTGAATGAAAATACATATTTCCCTCTAGAACTTGGTGGTTCATTGGAGTTTCCAAGGGTTGATGCCATTAGAGTTGCCTATGGTTGGTGCCTAGGTAAGCCATGGTTTGCTCAAACCATGTGGGGTAGCCCTCCATTGCTCACAAGACCATGGTAGCTTGTGAGTTCTCTCCCTACATTTCTCTCCAAAGTCTCTTAGAGGCTAAAAAACGGTAGAAGTTGGGCATTACCATTTCCAAGCCGTACATTTTTCCTTGGGGGATGTATTAGCCGAGAGCTAGAGAGCTCACAATCGACCGGTTCGGTTTCTATTTTTTTTTTACTCTTATCTTTGCCATATTTTCATCTAATCCTTCTTGAGCTTAATCTACATCCAAAATACAGCATTTATATCTAAAGAACGTTTCATTTGGTGTTCACTTGGACCTTTAAATCGTTGCATATATTCTGGTTGTTGTCGAGTTGCACAAAACTGAGCACTAGAAAACTGCTTGCTGTTTTGTGGGTTTTTAACTCGATTTCTTGTAGGTGAAATTGCGTCATTAAAATCGGTTTGGGGAATGTCATGGCCCCTCTTAATTCTACTTCTAGTTTCCATTCTATCCTAAGTTTTAGGAAGGATTTCCTTATGTTAAGTTTGAGGGTTTTAATATTTTTATGCTCAACCTGAAGTTTTAGGAATTGATCGTTTGGTTTTTTTTAGTCTTAATCTTAGAAAAGATTTGCTTGTTGTCTTTAAAATTTTTGAATAGGGGATTAAAACAAACACTTTGTAAAGTTAACAAAATAACTAACAACAAACTACTTAGGAATTTCAACAAACACTTGTAAACTTAACAAAAACATCAAACAAAATCAACTTAGGAATATCAACAAATACTTTGTCAACTTAAACAACCAAACAACAATATTATTTTTTTTAAGCATGCAATTTTCGATTAGGACATAGAACAAACACCATGAAAACTCCTTTTAGCAATACAAGAACAACAAGTTTATGCACGATTTCTGAACGATAAACCTTCAAACTAGAGTCTAGACATGTTAATATAAATGCTGTAAGATTAGTTACTCAGCAAAGATTCCAAAAATAGCAGCAAACTTGATAAAGGTTTTGGTTTTATACATGCAAATTTTCTGGTTTTAAAAAAAAAAAACAGCTTTATGTCACTTCACCCTTTAAAAACAATAAGTATTTAATACGTTTTAAGGTATTACTTTCATCTTTAAGTTCAGGTTAAACTAAGGTGATTTGCTGTGAAAATAATCAACTCAAATAGGTTTTATAGAGCATCAAACAGTTCATTCCAAAAACAACAAAATAAAACAGGTTCTTCTTGGACTATTTACAAGCAGTTTTAAAACTCTCTTAACAAACAGAACATAAAAAGGGTTTAACACATTAAATGATGTCTGGTTTGTTTCATCCTTATGTTAAGGTAATATAGAGTGACTTGCTAAAAAAGAAATGAAGAATAAAACAACCAGAACAGCAACCAAAACAGCAAACTAGTCGGATAAAAAAAACCAGAAAATAGAATCTCGCGATGTGCACAATCCGATTTTTAAATAAAAATGCAGCTACCCAAATGAACTTAAATAAACGAATAAAAGGTACCAAAATCACCACAGGGAAGCAGCCTACGCTTTGATACCAAATGACGACTACAAGAATCAACACAGCTACAAGGATTGATGACAAGAAGCCATTCACTCGAAACTGGCCTTCAAAAGAATCGGGTAACAAACCTACTGTGGATAATGGTAACAAACCAAAGGCACGCAATATGAAGTGCTTCAAGTGCCTTGGGACGGGTCATTTCATGGCTCACTGTTCAAACCTACATACCATGGTGATCAGGAACAGCACCACAGTAAAGCTTGAAGGTGAGGAAGATGATAAAGAAGTAGTCGAGGAAGGAGAAGTTAACGAAGAGGATGAGGAAACAGAAGATGAAGTCTGCCATGCAAAGGAAGGACCCCTGTTAGTGACGATTCGACATGCCCTCGTAACAAAAAATGTGGACGAGAATTGTCAACGTGAGAACATATTACACAATCGCTGTCAGATTAAGGACAAAGTATGTTCAGTGATCATAGATGGAGGAAGTTGAACAAATGTAGCTTCAAAAGAAATGGTTGATAAACTTGGGTTAGAAACTTGTGCCGATCCAAGACTTTATAAGTTGAGGTGGTTAGACGATAGAGATGACGTCATGGTCACCAAACAAGTTGCTATTGATTTCACCCTAGCCAATTACAAAGATTCTGCTTTTTGTGACATAGTACACATGAAGGTAAGCCATCTATTATTAGGACAACCTTGGCAATTCAACTAAAAAGACACACATGATGGATTCTCAGACTCCTATTCACTTAGGTTGGGTGGAAAGAACATTATGTTAGTTCCTATGACGCCTGGAGCAAATTGTGAAGGATGAGGTTGAAAGGGAGAAGAGAAAAGAAAATTCAAGTCTCCTTATGGCTAAAAGCAAGAAGGAAATTATTTTACTAAAGGAAAAAGAGAGCTTGTACCATACCCCTTATGAATTACCTCGTAGCAAGACCATCGATTTAGAAGGGTTATTACTCAAGGACCCTTTTATGATCAAACCTTTTCGCTACATCTCATGGGATCCCTAGAGCTAGTTTCACCCCTGAGGAGTTTAAGGTTGGAACTAATAAATTCTAGACCTTTCAATGATTATATGTTGATCCTTTGGAAAGAACCAAAATTGCAATACAAGGTTTATGGAGAGCCTATGAGCTACTGTTCGCAAATTGGATGTCGGTGGCTCAATGAATCGCTATTTCCTTAATGTTGGTGAGCATACTGGACAACTCTGCCACAATCTCCACATCGAACCTCTCAATCTCAAACCTCAATGTAACCGACATCGCTGCAAGTGAAGGCTGACTCGCAGTAGGCATTCGGCTCAAAGCATCAGCGACCTTGTTTGCCTTTCCCGGGTGGTACTTAATCTCAAACTTATAGTCTTTTACGAACTCTAACCACCTTCTTTGCCGCATATTAAGTTCCTTCTGCGTAAAAAATACTTTAAGATCTTGTGGTCTGAAAATATCTCGCACTGCTGCCCATATAAATAATGTCTCCAAATCTTCAGTGCGAAAACCACGGCTGCTAACTCCAGGTCATGCGTAGGATAGTTCTGCTCATACGGCTTTAACTGCCAAGAAGCATAGGTAATACCTCTACCCTCCTACATCAATACACAACCAAGTCCAACTCCGGACGCATCATAGTAAATACTGAATTTATCACCTTCAACAAGCAGCGTTAGAACTGGAGTTGTGGTCAACTTCTGCTTCAACTCCATAAAACTCCCGTCACAAGCAGCCGACCATATAAACTTCTCATTCTTCCGAGTCAAGCGTGAGAGAGGAACTGCAATCTTCGAAAACCCCTCTATGAACTTCTGATAATAGCTAACCAACCCGAGAAATTCACGTACTTCACGCACGTTTTTAGGCTGCGGCCAATCTCTGACCACCTGAATTTTACTCAGATCCACAGAAACTCCTACCTGTGATATGATATGGCCAAGAAAACCGACCTTGTCCAACCAGAACTCGCATTTAGAAAACTTGGATATAGATGGTGTTGACTTAGAATTCTTAAAACAATCCTCAGATTCTCCTCGTGCTCTTCCTTCGTTTTAGAATATATCAAAATGTCGTCAATGAAAACAACGATGAACTTGTCCAAAGACTCCTTGAAAACACAGTTCATCAAGTCCATAAACGCTGTAGGGGCATTAGTAAGTCCAAAAGACATAATAAGGAACTCATAATACCCATACCTCGTTTGGAATGCTGTTTTTTGAATATCTTCCTTTCAGAGCTTCAACTGATAATAACCCGAGCGTAGGTCAATCTTGGAAAACACTCGGGCACCCTGCAGTTGATCAAATAAATTATCTATCTGGGGCAGTGGATACTTATTCTTCACTGTAAGCTTATTCAGCTCTCTGTAAATCACGCACATCCTGAGAGTCTCGTCCTTCTTCTTAACGAACAGAACAGGCGCACCCCAGGGAGAAAAACTGGGTCAGATGAAACCCTTATCCAGCAACTCCTCAAGCTGAGTTTTCAACTCTCTCAATTCAGCAGGTGCCAATCTGTATAGATTCTTAGACATTGGCGTAGAGCTCGGATACACATCAATGGTAAACTCAATCTCCCTGTCCGGCGGTAATCCGGGAAGATCATCAAGGAAGATCTCAGAGAATTCTCTGACTATAGAAAGGTCACTTGGCTTTACTCCACTAAGAAACTGAGTATCAACTACTGTGGCCAGATAAATCAAGCATTCACCTTTAAACTGCTCGTTGACCTTCATGGAATAGGAAGTAGGAGACCCACTCAACCTGTTCATCGCCTGATAAGCAAACTCGACTTTACCCGGGGCCGAAAAGTCACAATCTCGGATCGACAATCGATGGTGGCGAATTGCTGTGAAAGCCAGTCCATCCTTAAGATAAGATCGTACCGCTCTATGCTCATAACTATCAGACAAGCATAAAGGGTAGTATCCCCCACTGAGACAACATTGCCCTGGAGAATACAATCTGAATGAATATGCTCTCCTGAAGGTAGCATTACTCTATACTCGAACTCTGCTAACTCAGGCGCTAACCCTAATCTACTCATGCAAGCAGTTGAGATAAAAGAGTGCGTAGCTCCCGTGTCTATCAAGGAAAATACAGCTACGCCCATAATCAAAATAGTACATGCTATCACTGAGGGCTGAGCCTCGTCATCGACGTCACCAGGCTCAATAAAGGCAAAGATCCTCAGCATCTCTGATCATAGTCTGACTGCTCACGGCCCTGCTTCGGGCAATCTTTAACGAAGTGGCCAACTTTTCCACACCTATAGCATTTATCAGTGCCCACTCGGCACTCACCACTGTGCTCCTTCTGACACTTAGGGCACTGAGGCATCTGAAAAGCCCCTTGCACCTATTTTCCCTTCCCTCGATCATTGCCTCCCTCTAAAGGCCTTTTAACGCCCCGTTGTTGTTGTGGCTGTCCTCTCGGTTGCCAACCTTTATTTCTGAGTTGAGGGTGGATCTCACGAAAGAAACCCTTAATTGGCTCCCTTGGTTTAACATAACTCTGATCAAAAGCCTCTATTTCCAGTGCCCTGGCCACAATCTCGTCATATAGCACATTCCGTACCCCTGATATGGTAAGACTCTTCTTAATTTCTTGACCAAGCCCTTGCACAAACCTGCATACCTTGTCCTCGTTAACACTGACCTGACGCGGCGCGAATCAGGACAGGGCCTCAAACCTCCTCATATACTCGGCAATCGAACCAACCTGCCACAGTTGCATGAACTCCACATTTTCACCTCTCATACTGTATGGCTGAAGTACTTGTCATAAAATACCGTTTTGAACCGTTCGCAACTCATTATTGTCACGTCAGTGGTTGTCTTGATGGAATCCCACCAAAATCGGGCATCGAGTGCTAAGTCACCAACGCAACCTTCTCTCAATCCTCTATACTTGCGTAAGCCAGCATGTCCTCTATGGTTCGAATCCACTCCTCGGCTGAAGAGGGATCCGTAGATTACCCGTTGAACACGGGAGGTTAGAGCTTCTGGAAACTCTTCATCCCTCGATTACCAGGAGTCGCTGTCTTCCGAGCTCTAATGCCCCACGGTCTATTAGGGTGCCCAGCTGCTGGGACTGTCTCTCCATTTGTTGAGCCTGTCGTTCCATGTGTTGGGACTGTTGCGCAATAAATTTCTTAAGCTGGTCTATCGTATCATCTCTGTCATCTCGGTCATTCTCTCGACGCACCATTTTTTTATAATTCCTATATAAAAGTTAATACAAATACTCTAAGAAATCGAAATCAAATAAGATATTAAACATACTTACAGTTGAGGAAGGATATCCGTGTAGTGGCTGTACAGTCGAGCAGTCTACATAACCGATTTTAAAACCCGGGGCTCTGATACCATAACTGTAGCGACCCTAACACTGTACCCTTATTTTCCCATATTATTTTTTTTTATCCTTATAAACTTCGTAACGTTTGAGCGAAATTTAAATCGTAGACTAAATCGTTAAAATCGTTCGAAAACTCTTTTAAAACCATTTGAATAAAACATAAAACAAGTTAGGAAACAATTAAATAAAACTTAAAATAACATAATAATCGATGGAGGGCAAAAGGGACAATCGTTCCAAAAATACAAGGGCGATCGATCGCCCCATTACCAGGCGATCGATCGCCAGAACAAAAATTTGAGGGGCGCTCGATCACCCCTCACACTGGCGATCGATCGCCCCTTGTTGGGCGATCGATCGGCAACTTCTCTGGATTTCTCCAAAGAAGTTACCATCCCTTGCCGATCGATCACCTCTTCAGGCAATCGATCAGCAACCTCCTTGGATTCCGAAATTCCAGGGAGCTTGGCCCTCTCTCCTTCCTTCTTTCCTCCTTTTTTCCTACACAATTTCCTTACTACATATACACACTAAAACCTATCAACATAAATCTCTCATAACTTCACTCATTCCTCCCTTTCATAAATACCCAAATAAACAACCCGAAATATCTCCTAGAACGTATTTGAAAACATAGTAAACTTTCATGAAAACGAACTGCGTGGATTCGTTTAAAAACTAAACAACTCGCCCTGTGTTAAATCACCAAGCAGTTCTCAGAAATCCAGACAAAAACCTTAACAAAACATTTTATAAACTAAGTTTACCAAAACATCAAACTATCAACTATCCAGATTTCTAAACATCCTAATATGTTCAACTATACAACTTTCCTACGTTTCTATCTGTTCAAAACATCGATACATTTACTTACGTCCCCATGGGTCAAAAAGCGCACCGACTGCCCAGCACACTCCCAAGGGCCATCTTTCTTCAACTGCTCATTCTTCGGGTGGAGGGATCTCATCCTCACCTGTATCTAGATCACCTACACCATACAGACAACTATGAGCTAAAGGCTCAGTAAATTTCGTAAATGCAGATGCATGCTGTGCATATGAGTTTCGTAAACCATACAGACATTTTAATCATTTAGTGGCAAACATAACATAACGTCACCGGAGCCAACTCTCACCAGATGGAGAGGGCACGTCCGGCAGTTGGACAACCTTTTCCATCTACCGGGGGAAAAACATGCTTCCATCCGTAAACAGCCATGTCTGAACCCCATCCTGTCGTGACCAGATTACGTACATTAGTTTTCATTAGTTCATTTCATGTTTTTCTTAAACACGTGCAGAAATCCGTTTTCATGCTATTTTAAAAGACGTGATGCATGAACAATTAAATTGCGTCAAGTAAACATACAACATATATACCATCAAGATGATAAAAGCATAACCTATGTAAACAACTACTCCTAGCTACCCCAACCAAAACAATTAAACAACAAGCTCCAAGATTTCCTCAATACGACTTCGACGTACAGTGTAGGCCAATCGACCATAGTAAGTCACGAGAACTTACCGCGCGTCCGTTGCAATTCTAGCTCCGTCCACAAGCGTCGTTCACCTAAGGCAAATTCACAACATTTGTCGTTAAAACAAGTTTAAACCGTTAAACGTCCAAATTAACGAAATCCTTAACTAAAGAAATCTTCCTAAAGCTCTAATTTAGCTCTTGGCTATATTTAATCGAGCACCTTGCGCTCGTTATTCATAAAACTCCATTGATGAGATTTCTCCAATCCTCAAACATCCGATTTTTCACTTCAACAACGAGCCTACTCATTATGTCGTCCAACAATCACGAATACGTCCACTAGAGGCATTATCACGCCAAACCTATCGGTTTCTAACCCTAAATCACGTTTTAATAAAACTCTAACTGAAACCCTAACCGTATAACTCCAAGTAAACTGAAAATAAACATTCCAAGACTATAGAATCATACCTAGGGTCGGGATTGGAGAAGAAATCATGAAGAACGGAGGTTGATCGGAGAGCGGTTGTTGCCAGAAGAGAGCCGCGTCGGAGGAGGAGGTGAAATCGCCGTGGAGAAGGAGAGAAAAAAAAAATCGCGTAAGGGCGGAGAGGAAATGAGGGATGATTTTTTATTAAAATTTGGCTTGTCAAATTACCAATTCGCCCTTCCTTTGATTTTCTATTTGTTTTGTCCTTTGTTTCATTAATTAACCAATGATTCGGTTTCTCCAAATTTCCTTATTTCGCCAACGACTCCAACTTATCACTAGGGTTTTATTAAAACTGTCCGTACGCAAAACGGATCCCGTTTACTATTTTTACTAAAACATGCTTTATATTACAAGAACCGCAAAATCCTCGTAATTAGCGTTAAAACTTCTAAAATTCCCGAAATTTTCCTAAAATCCATATTAATAATTAGGATTCTAAAAACGCATTCTTTTCGCGAAACTGACTCAACTTGACATATTTATAAAAATACCATTATACATATATAATTACAAAATCCCGTAATGAACCAGGTGTTACACTTTTCTCCAAGAAAACCGAAGAACCCAAGGAGATGCAGTCGTAGCATCTTTGGACCAACCTGCCTCCCGCAATCATATCTTTTCCTCCAACACGATTCAACACTTTCATTTATGGGGACATGCATTCTCACACATATAGCTTCATTTTGCCTCAATAAAATCACATCCATATGAATTCAAACGAGTGAGTTATGTCTCTCCAAAGTTAACCTAGTTTCTCGTCTAGAAAAGAATTCTAGATTTCCTAGCAACCTTCACCATTTCTACCATAACTCTCCCTCCACATATCCTTTCGCCTTTCAATTTGAAGGACACTCGTGTCACACTGTGGACTAGAAGCTGTTCAAAATTCAGCCCTAAATTCCAAGTAGAGATCGATTTGTGCTAGTGGGAATTTGATGCTCTCTCGGCCAAAAATAGTTTCTTGCAAAGCTGAGCCACCTTCGTGCTTCAACTTCCATTCTCATTTTTTAGCACATCATTTGGTATCAGAGTCTTGCTCTAAAGTGCCCCAGAGGCCCATGGACCAATTTAAGACTAGGGCCCAAGTCACACCCCCGGACCAAAGTTACATTTAGCTTGCTTTCTAACAAAATTATTTCTTTTGTAGGTAATGAAAGCTTCAACGAATTGGATTGAGAGCCTACCTCTAAGGATAAGGATCAACTGTTACAAGTCATCACTTGGTATACACAGATTGAAGGAGCTAAAAAGGAAATTTGCCTTCCCTTCATCAAGGCCGTGTAACCTTTCTAATTTAACTAGTTTTGGCATACATTAGCCTTTATGTTTTGGCAAAACAATTAGCCATTTGAGTCACATGCATGCATTTAGAATGCGTGGTTAGGATTAGATTGAATGATTAGAATTAGATGTAAATTCATGGGATGATGCTCGGCCATGAAGAAAGATTGCTTGCAAGGCTCCTTCAATTGCACCAATGAATATTTAGCTTAAAGGAGGCATGAATTTGTGATTTGACATCAAGGACATGAGGTAGTGCTCATAAGTATTGATGATGTGGCACAAGGAGGACACTTGATGACATTTGCAAGGGAGGAAACTTCACCAATTGATAAAGCACAAGCACAAATGATCTCGACCGCCCATATCCATTTGATCAACGGTCATTGTAAAACCCTAGCCATCCTAGGATTGTTTATTTAAGTATTTCTTATGGTTGTTGTCAGGGTCTTTTGGTTGAACGAAAATACATATTTCCCTCTAGAACTTGGTGGTTCATTGGAGTTTCCAAGGGTTCATGCCATTGGAGTTGCCTATGGTTGGTGCCTAGGTAAACCATGGTTTGCTCAAACCATGTGGAGTAGCCCTCCATTGCTCATAAGACCATGGTAGCTTGTGAGTTCTCTCCCTACATTTCTCTCCAAAGTCTCTTAGAGGCTGAAAAAACGGTAGAAGTTGGGCATTACCATTTCCAAGCCGTACATTTTTCCTTGGAGGATGTATTAGCCGAGAGCTAGAGAGCTCACAATCGACCGGTTCGGTTTCTTTTTTTTTTTTTTACTCTCATCTTTGCCATATTTTCATCTAATCCTTCTTGAGCTTAATCTACATCCAAAATACAGTATTTATATCTAAAGAACGTTTCATTTGGTGTTCACTTGGACCTTTAAATCGTTGCATATATTATGGTTGTTCTCGAGTTGCACAAAACTGAGCACTAGAAAACTGCTTGCTGTTTTGTGGGTTTTTAACTCGATTTCTTGCAGGTGAAATTGCGTCATTAAAATCGGTTTGGGGAATGTCATGGCCCCTCTTAATTCTACTTCTAGTTTCCAATCTATCCTAAGTTTTAGGAAGGATTTCCTTATGTTAAGTTTGAGGGTTTTAATATGTTTATGCTCAACCTGAAGTTTTAGGAATTGATCGTTTGGTTTTTTTTAGTCTTAATCTTAGAAAAGATTTGCTTGTTGTCTTTAAAATTTTTGAATATGGGATTAAAACAAACACTTTGTAAACTTAACAAAACAACTAACAACAAACTACTTAGGAATTTCAACATACACTTGTAAACTTAACAAAAACATCAAACAAAATCTACTTAGGAATATCAACAAATATTTTGTAAACTTAAACAACCAAACAACAATATTATTTTTTCTTAAGCATGCAATTTTCGGTTAGGACATAGAACAAACACCATGAAAACTCCTTTTAGCATCACCAAAACAACAAGTTTATGCACGATTTCTGAACGATAAACCTTCAAACTAGAATCTAGACATGTTAATATAAATGCTGTAAGATTAGTTACTCAGCAAAGATTCCAAAAATAGCAGCAAACTTGATAAAGGTTTTGGTTTTATACATGAAAATTTTCTGGATTTAAAAAAAAAACAGCTTTATGTCACTTCACCCTTTAAAAACAATAAGTATTTAATACGTTTTAAGGTATTACTTTCATCTTTTAGTTCAGGTTAAACTAAGGTGATTTGCTGTGAAAATAATCAACTCAAATAGGTTTTAAAGTGCATCAAACAGTTCACTTCCAAAAACAACAAAAAACAGGTTCTTCTTGGACTATTTACAAGCCGTTTTAAAACTCTCTTAACAAACAGAACATAAAAAGTGTTTAACACATTAAATGATGTCTGGTTTGTTTCATCCTTATGTTAAGGTAATATAGAGTGACTTGCTAAAAAAGAAATGAAGAATAAAACAACCAGAACAGCAACCAACACAGCAAACCAGTCAGATAAAAAAAACCAAAAAACAGGATCTCGCGATGTGCACAATCTGATTTTTAAATAAAAATGCAGCTACCCAAATGAACTTAAATAAACGAATAAAAGGTACCAAAATCACCACAGGGAAGCAGCCTACGCTTTGATACCAAATACGACTACAAGAATCAACATGGCTACAAGGATTGATGACAAGAAGCCATTCACTCGAAACTGGCCTTCAAAAGAATCGGGTAACAAACCTACTGTGGATAATGGTAACAAACCAAAGGCACGCAATATGAAGTGCTTCAAGTGCCTTGGGACGGGTCATTTCATGGCTCACTGTTCAAACCTACATACCATGGTGATCAGGAACAGCACCACAGTAAAGCTTGAAGGTGAGGAAGATGATAAAGAAGTAGTCGAGGAAGGAGAAGTTAACGAAGAGGATGAGGAAACAGAAGATGAAGTCTGCCATGCAAAGGAAGGACCCCTGTTAGTGACGATTCGACATGCCCTCGTAACAAAAAATGCGGACAAGAATTGTCAACGTGAGAACATATTCCACAATCGCTGTCAGATTAAGTACAAAGTATGTTCAGTGATCATAGATGGAGGAAGTTGAACAAATGTAGCTTCAAAAGAAATGGTTGATAAACTTGGGTTAGAAACTGATGCCGATCCAAGACTATATAAGTTGAGGTGGTTGGACGATAGAGATGATGTCATGGTCACCAATTAAGTTGCGATTGATTTCACCCTAGCCAATTACAAAGATTCTACTTTTTGTGACGTAGTACACATGAAGGTAAGCCATCTATTATTAGGACGGCCTTGGCAATTCAACTAAAAAGACACACATGATGGATTCTCAGACTCCTATTCACTTAGGTTTGGTGGAAAGAACATTATGTTGGTTCCTATGACGCCGGAGCAAATTGTGAAGGATGAGGTTGAAAGGGAGAAGAGAAAAGAAAATTCAAGTCTCCTTATGGCTAAAAGCAAGAAGGAAATTATTTTACTAAAGGAAAAGGAAAGCTTGTACCATACCCCTTATGAATTACCTTGTAGCAAGACCATCGATTTAGAAGGGTTATTACTCAAGGACCCTTTTATGATCAAACCTTTTCACTACACCTCGTGGGATCCCTAGAGCTAGTTTCACCCCTAAGGAGTTTAAGGTTGGAACTAATAAATTCTAGACCTTTCAATGATTATACGTTGATCCTTTGGAAAGAACCAAAATTGCAATACAAGGTTTATGGAGAGCCTATGAGCTACTGTTCGCAAATTGGATGTTGGCGGCTCAATGAATTGCAACTCCTTAATGTCATGCTTAGTGACTCGCTATTTCCTCTAATAGCCAGCTATTTCACAACCCCAACTAGTAGTTGTGAATGTACCTTGGGTGGTTAATGATCATAGGCATCCACCTAGGAAAAATGAGAGAATATAGCATACCTCTAGCCCATGCTAACTTGTCGAAGATCACTCACCTTCCTGGAGTAGGAGTCGAGGTTAGAGCTATACTTATATTATTACAATGTTGGAAGGTGAATTTTAACTCTCATTTCCAAGTTGTACTACTTAGAGAAGATGGACAAGGGAATGTTGGAGTTACTCACTTAAAGGGACTACTAGCGTGGATATTTAAGATAGGATGGTATAAAGAAGATAATATCTTCCGGGTGGTTTAAGGACAAGATTTGAGGTCAAATCTTCAATTAGTTTGGGAGGAAGATGTGCCTCAGAGGCCCATGTACCAATTCAAGACTAGGGCCCAAGTCACACCCCCGGCCCAAGTTACATTTAGCCTGCTTTCTAACAAAATTATTTCTTTTGCAGGTAATGAAAGCTTCAACGACTTGGATTGGGAGCCTACCTCTAAGGACAATGATCAACCGTAACAAGTCATCACTTGGTATGCACGGATTGAAGGAGCTAAAGAGGGAATTTGTCTTCCCTTCATCAAGGCCGTGTTTTGGCATACATTAGCTTTTATGTTTTTGCAAAATAATTAGTCATTTGAGTCACATACATGTATTTAGATTGTGTGGTTATGATTAGATTGAATGGTTATGATTAGATGTATGATGGTGGCTAATTTGAGTTAAGTTCATGGGATGATGCTCGACCATGAAGGAAGATTGCATGCAAGGCTCAATCAATTGCACCAATGAAGATTTAGCTTAAAGAAGACATGGATTTGTGATTTGACATCAAGGACATGAGGTAGTGCTCACACTAATTAATGATGTGGCACAAGGAGGACACTTGATGACATTTGCCAAGGAGGAAGCTTCACCATTGGATATGTAATGCCCCTGAACCCGCTCCGGCTCGGTGCGCTACATTGCTAACTAACCCTGTGTTTAAAACGGTGTTTAAAATAATTTTCATAAAATATTTGACTCAATTTTTTGGGTTTTCTGAACCCTCGAAAGTTGTTGGGAAACATGCCAAAATACGTTTAAAATACGTCGGAAAATGTCGGGCTAAAATAATTTGGAAATAGGAAAAATTTTAAAAAAATTGTTTTTTTTTCTTTTTTTTCAAGTACTGGTGGCGATCGATCGCCACCCTCTCGGGTGCTACAGTGCCCGAGAGGGCGCGATCGGCGAACGATCGCCGCTGGGCGTGCGATCGATCGCCTGCTGCGCGCCCAGCGCGCCCTGCTGCGCAGCCAGCGCGCCCACCCACGACCAACTCCTCTTTTCCTCCTCTTTTTCCCTAGCCAAACTCCTCCAAAATTTTCGAAATTTATACCACTCTATCCCGACACTCTAAACTCCGTGTCCCATAAAAATCTTTGAGAAATCGACTTAAAATGGATAACGAAAATATATAGCAAAACAAACCCGACATTATAGACACTTTTAACAAAAACCGACAACATAACGGCTAAAAGTTTCTAAATCTGAAACCCTGAAAACATGCATTTAAACGACAATTATTTACCCCCAATCAAATTTAACAAATCAAACGACAAAATATCAAACCCCAAACCATTTTAAATCAAAACAATATCCATACAAAAATCTCCAAACCACCAACCAAATACCTCAAAAATACCAACATAACCAAAAAGTAACTATCACTCACAACTCCTCGAAGACCATGGTCGAGTCGCCCCGACAACTGCCCGCACCGGCACACCCCGTGCATCTCCGACTGCTCCCACGTCCAGGCTCACTCACTTAGCTCACCTGTAACCGCGTCGTTACCTACACCACAGAACACACACCCACACACCCACACACGCACACACGTAAGCTTACGCTTAGCAAGTAGGGGATGACAATTATAAACATTCAATTATGCTAATAAGTTTTGCCTGCATCGTTAGATGCCTTAGTTGCCCGCACCGAAAGGTGCCTTAGTTGCCTGCACCAACAGGTGCCTTAGTTGCCCGCACCAAAAGATGCCTTAGTTGCCTGCACCAACAGGTGCCTTAGTTGCCCGACTATTGTTCACACTAACAATACCAAACAATACAACACAACAACAACACAACCACACAACACCACACAACACAAACACGACAACACAACGCCACACGAAATCAAAACAACCAAATACTACACCACATGACGACACAACACAACACGGCGAAATGATGCAACACAATACGAAGTGAAATAATAACAAATAGACCCTACCATTCTATGGTGTAGGCCCGAAGGCGAAAAGATAGCAGCCACTAATTACCTGACTGCTCGGCTTTAAGTTGCTCACTTCTATCGGTCAATTCACTCGTCCGATAACCTATCAAGTATAGAAAATAACTTAGCAATTCACTCATAAAATTCTAAAGGATTCTAAAAAGGATCCTAAAACCAAAACTAACCACCAATTCCACCTAAAACCACCAAACCCGATTTTTACCCAAAATTACAACGTCCAACTTCGAACGGCCATAACTTCCTCGTTTTTCAACGGATTTTGATGTGCCACCCCAATTCGGAAACCTCTACTCATCTACTATCTATTGAAACACTCAAATTAACCAAATAAACAACTTGGCCAACCCGAATTCCAGAAAACAGAACCGGTGCACATATTGCACAAAACCAATTTTTGTGTAACTCTCTCCCAATCCTTAATTTAACCACTCAAACAACCTAAACTAACATGATTAAGGATTAAATGATCAAAAGAGGAAGAAAATCATCCAAGGAAAAGTAAATTTCGGAATCCCTAACCTAGGGTTTTCAAACTCACACTAAACTCACCCAAAACACACTTACACTACCACAAATCAACACCTAAGTGTAATCAAACCAAAACCCACTTGATTTTTACCTTGAAATCCTTGAAATATTGGAGAAAAATGGAGGAGAGGATTCAGCTATGGTGGAGAGAAGAGAAGGGTGTGGAAGATGGAGAAAGAATAAGAAAAATCCACCATTTAACCTACTACTTTTTCTTCTTTTAAAATCTCCCACCAATCTCTTTAAAATTATAAATCAACCCACCCCTTTACCTTTGCTTCAACCTTCCAACGTGAAAAGCACCTTTAATCTACATTTTCTCTTCCTTTTTAATTCAATCACATTTACTTAATTCCTATTGGTTCATGCATTTTGACTTTTTCAATTTCCTTTCTCATTTGACTTGTCAACTCTTCTCTTTTCTTCTCTTGGCATGACTTCTAAACCCTTCATTCGTCCAACGTGAATCATCAAACCATACCCCTTTTATTTTGTTTAATTCATGAAATTACTAATTTCCTATAGGTTTGCAAAATCTTTGACTTTTCACACATCTTTAGTTTGACTTGTCAAACCTTCCTTTCCTTCACTTTGCATTAGTTTAGAACCCTTCATCACTGTACGTTAAACTACCCGAATTCCTAACAATCTAGTGCCCCGCACGTTCTATGAAAATATTCGGGTGTTACAGGATAAAGCACAAGTACAAATAATCTCGACCACCCATCTCCATTTGATCAACGGTTATTGTAAATCCCTAGCCATCTAGGGTCATACTGTGAGTAATGTTGTAGTATTATAGAAATTCTAATTTTCTAAATTCTCTAATAAAAATTGTTGCTGGAGTTTGTGCTATAGACATAGGACGATTTGGTCTGATCCACGTAAATCTTGTGTTTTGATTTCTTCTTTCACTCTTCTAATTAATTCTTGATCGATTCTCACAATTAATTTTATCACAACATATACTTTCTTTTTTAATTCTTAGGACATCTTTTATGAATGGAAAATGATATCATTTTGTCAAAACAACAAATATGATAAAAGAAAAGTTCATAAGAATTAATAATTAGTTCTTCTTGCTTTTCAAATCAACTAATAAGCGCTCTGTCTCACATAGATGGATGTCGCGATTCTTCCTCTTGTGCTTATAGCTTAGTCGCGAAACGTAAAACCTCAAGATCGATTGTCCTTTGTAGAGAACGTTCTTATAAAAAAATCTAGTCAAATGGGAGGCAAGGATCCTTTAACATGGAAAGGTTTATAGATCAGACGAGAGAAATTCTTGGTCATGCAACAATTTCAAGTCGAGTTAGGACAACAAGAAAAAGAGTTGGTGCGTACAGATCGAGCAATGAGCAAAGTTTGTCTTCCAGATTTCAAGTTTGTAATTACTAGTTTTTTAGATCAATCGTCATATATTCTCGTCCTCCGAATTTAGTCTCATTGTTGTTGCTTTTGTTGAAAAAGAAATGAGAATGCTTCTAAATTGATTTATTATATGATTCAATTAAGGGTTTTTTTCCATGTAGTATAAACTTTTTAGACTTTTCCCTGATTTATTATATGATTCTAATATGGAAGTTAAGATATAAAATATGACCCGGATTGTATGAAATGAAATAACCAATAAAAATTTGACACTTAAGTGTATATTTGGTTAATTTTGAAATAAGTAAGCAAAATTATTAAATATTAATTGATAAATAATAAAAAAATTAATTGAGCAAATTAAAATAAAGCTTGAATTGAAAGTGAATGTTCAAAATAAGTCAACGATCATCCCAGTATTTTGATTTAAAGAGTTTATTTCAAACCCATAATTTAGAGATTTTCAAACTGTTGACTAATTAGTCTAATTGATTGCGTTTGAACTATAAAAAGATAAAAGTATATCTTACCATTCCTAAAAGAGACAATTTATTTGAACTAAAAAATAAATCAAAATTAAAATTATAAAAAAAGTTCAACGACTGGTAGTTGCTACTCTTCTTTTGTTTAATATTTTTATGAAGAATATAAAATGCAAACTGCGATCTCATCATTTTTGCATGGAAAACCAAAATTTCATACTCATCTTTTCTTTTCATTTCTCTCATTACCTCTCGTTCAGGTTTCACTTACTTCTTCTTCTCCTGTTCTTTGCTTCTTAAAACTTGTGCGATTTCTGGTTTGTCTCTTCTCTCTGATCTGCTGAGTATGTGAATTTTTTCATTTCTTTATTGTGAACTGGTTTCATTTCTCTTGAGTTTTAATCATCTCTCTTTTTTGTGTTCTATACAAAGGCTTAGAGGTGGGATTTCTTCTTCTGGTCTTCTCTCCAGGGTGTCATAAATTTGCATTCTTTGCTTTGCTCAGGTGTAGGATTTCGTTGTTGTGAACTGGTTTCAATTCTCTTGACTTTTAATTTTCTCTCTTTTCTATGTTCTACACAGAGGTTTCTTCTTCGGCTTTTCTCTCTGGGGTATCGTTAATCTGCGTTCTTTGCATTTTCTCAGGTGTGGGATTTCAGGTTTTAGTCTCTTTAGTTTTGGATTGGTGTTTCCTTGTTTTCATTTCTGTTTTTTCGCTAGATTCAAAATTTGTGTGTATGCTCTATTGGTTTTTGTTTCTTTAGTTTTGGATCACATCAATAGGTTTCTAGCTCGATATTTGCTTGTTTTGATTGTTTTATTGCTGTTTTTTTCCTAGATTGAAAGCTCTACTGGTTTGTCACAGCAATAGGTTTGTGGCTCAGTGTTTGCTTGTTTTGATTTTTTTATTACTGTTTTTTTCCTAGATTGAAAGCTTTACTTTTTTTCGTTTCTTTAGTTTTCGGTTGATATTCGGTCAAGTGTTTATATCATGGCAATAGGTTGTTTGATATGCCCCGACCCCGATCCGTTGAGCACAAGCCAAGATAAGTATTTTAACTCTTATGTCTCTAATGGGCTTGTGGAATTTTGTAGGTGAAAAAATTTCTCAAGTCTTGGAAAGAAATCAATGAAGAAAGAACTTGTTTTTCTTTATTTCAAATTATGTAACCAAGGATTGTATTTAATTTGTATATTTTAGGAAATTTTAGTTTCGTTTAAAACTTTGTTAATTGACAAACTTTATCCTTGTTTCTTTTAAAATGTATGTTTGTAATACTCTTCCAAAGGATTTTGAAAGGTTAAAGGCAATGAGCAAGAAGCTGTTTTTCTTTGAGGCATTTCATCGAACAGCTGGCAGGCATCAAGCATGCAAGTCAGCGTTAGCACGCAGTGCGCGCACCAGACAGCGCCAGCACCCAGCGTGCGCACCAGGCAGATCACCAGTAGCCTCGGTTCATCCGACTGGTCCAGTTCGCTCGACCCAGTTCATTCCATTGTGATGTGCCCCATAGGCCCATTACACGGTCTCGAGCCCAAGCTCATAATTTAACTAACCTATGCACTTACACACTTGTCTCTTTTGCAGGTAATGGATCGTGCGACGGCTTGAAGGACACCTTGGGAGACTTGAAGTGAGAGATAAAGCTATGGACATGGACCAACCAAAGAACCTAATCACTTGAAAGTTCAAGCAAGAAGACCATGATGCTCATATGAGAATTTGTCTTACCGAGCCGTGAATCGTGTAACTTTTTTCATTTAAAACTTATTTGGGCAAAGATTGGTCTTCTTGTTAAACTTTATTATATGCATGCATGTTAGGCATTTATGACCTAGATATATAGTAGGTTAGAGGTGGCTTGGTTAAAGGTTTAGCCCACTTAAAGACATGGCTTGCAAGGAAGCCCAAATGATGGTCCAACCACCATTATGTCTATAAATCATGGGTATTGGGGTTTGTAGACTTTTGGCTAATTTCTAAGGAGCATCCATGGATGTTCTCTTCATTGTTGAAGAAGCTTGGAACAAGGGTCTTCAAGGTAAACTCGGTTGATTGAGGGGTTGCGCCCCTAAAAACCTTCCTTTTAGCTTGGTAGCTCGTAATGGTTGTATTAGCCATCTTCTTCTCCATTCTCTTGAGAGTGAAAAACAGTAAGAAGTGGCCACAAACCGTGTCCATTGAATCGGTTTCTCTTCTTTGGAAGGAAACGTTGCCAAAAGCTCAAAATGTTGCTTATTGTCAGATTCTTGGAGTTTTTGCAAATCTTTTTCTTCTTAATGAATCTGGACCACACCTTCCACCATCACACACTTCACTCACTCCACTAATCTCACATAAAATTTTGTTTCATTTGAAGCACATTGTTTGTTCATCTTCATATTTTTGTTTGAGATTTCCTCGGTTTAGCCGATTTCAAGGAGCTACAATCCATTTGATTTTCTTGAGCTTGTTTTGCAAGCGCGGGCCTAACACAGCAGCTATCTCCATTGGCTGAATTCTTCCAATGGTCATCTGCCGCGTTCTTCAGCCTTCGTCTCCAGAACGCTGATCTACTTTGCTGTTATTTAAGCTTTCCTGTAGCTTTTGTATTCATTTTTTGAACATCGAATATTTGGAAATAAATTGAAGTTGTTCTTCATTCTGTTGGAGTTTTTTTCATGAAAAGAGAGAATCTTAGCCGGCACCCAGCGCCTGAATGGCTTCGCCCCAGTATTCCTCGAGCTCAAGGTTTCTCGGAGGAATCCTTAGTCGTCTTCTGTCAGCTCCCACACGAGCTAGGCTAAAAGGAAGATGGCAAAACCTTAGTTCTCAGCTGCTGTGATCACTTCGCCCGCGAAGGATCATTTGTCCAAAGGCGCCAATGGCCTTGGACTAGCCAAGGGTCGTCGACCCATATCCCTTCGGCCTCTTCTGAGGACGGAGCCTCGCTTGTAGTGCTTTTTCCAGACGCTGGAGTGCTTTCCCGATCAATGGCGGAGTTCTTTCCCGAAGGTGCAGTTGGCAACCTTTCGGCCAACAATGGCTCCCTCAGCATTCCATCACCCCCATGACATTCCTTTCAGTCCCTCGCAGCCCTCTGAGGAGTTAGCAGACGTGCCCACTTCTCAGTATCTATTTCTTCTTTTTGCCTCCCCTGTTCTTTCTTCCTCTGCTATTCTTTTTTTTTTTTGCCTTATCTGAGTTTGTCTTTGGGGTGTTCACTGAGCACCGATCGTTGTTTGCACTTTAAGTCTTCCGCACGCATGTTTCCTCTCCATTTACAGGCCTGTAGCTTAACATTTGGTATCAGAGCTTAGTGCTCTTCATGCATTATGTTTTTCCTCTATTTTTTTTTCATCTGTTCTGTTCCTGCTGAGTGTTTCTTTTTTGTTTGTTGATTCTGTGTTCTGTTATGTTATGTCATGTTATCATTTTGTGTTTCATGCTCACTCTATGTTGCACCCACAACACTTGTTAATTTCGTTTTCAAATCATGTTAGTGATCAATCTATTTTGCCATTCTGTTTTAGTTTCAATTTGTTGTTTGTTGTTCTGATTTTTTTGGTTTTCCTATTTCTGTGTTAGCCGATTAGAGTCAGTATGTTTAGCTTGTTTTGGGTCTCTTTTAGTGTCCTAAAATGTCCCATCATGTTATGTTTAGAGTCCATGATTAGAAGATGATTTGTTTTCAAAATTTTGTTCTTGTCTTTGAAAAAAAACTTTTCTGCTTTTTTTGTTCTTGTTCTGTTTGCTGTTTTTTGCAGCTTGTTGGTCCGATTTTTCTTGAGTTTTGAAGCATATTTTCTTCCCTTTTTAGAGTCATTCACCGTGATTAAAAGCTAGACTTTAATTGATAAATTTACAGCATCTATTTTCTATTATGGTGAACGTTTGTGTTGTGTATGTGTTTGAATTTGTTGTTTCTTTGGAAGCACATTGCTATGATATTATCTGATATGATTTTTGACATTTTAATCTCATGTTTCTGATTAGCTAGCATGAATTAACCATGGCCCGTATCTGTTTAATTTTCAGAATGTCTTTCTTGAAAAGCATGATCTATTTGTTTGTGGTCTGTTTAGTGTCCAAGTATGTTTAGTGTTTGTCTCTTGTTTAAGTTTTTTTTGTTAAAATTAGAATGTTTAGGTTGTTTGATGAATAATTGTAACACCCGGTTCTATCGAACCAGCTCTTTTATTATTAATGGTATACACTTTATTAGTCAATAATTTAAGTAGGGTTATTGAATGATTAGACTAGACAAGGGCATTAGAGTAAATTACATTTTTAAAAGTGGATAACGTATTTAAGGAAAGAGGGATTGGGTTTAATGCACTGTAGCCGCCACCATTTCATACCTTTCTCTTCGGGTTTTCAGCTCAAGCAGCCGAGCTCTCTAGGCGATTTTCCTCGCCCGATTCTCCTTCGACTTAGGTAAGTTTTCCTCATTTCTCTTATGATATAGTGGTTAAATACCTGAAGGAGTACAATGTGAGGATTTTGAGGATGCTGAGATTGAGCGTAGATTCGGGTTTTAGTGATAAAGGGGGGATGCTCGGGTAGTAGAGTTTCTAACTGGATTCCTCGAACCACTGTTTGATTCTTGGTGAGGTTTAATGAAGTTTTGATTTATATTCTGTTATGAACTTAGGTGAGCAGATTTTCGAAGTAGCTAGCGACCAGACAATTTCCAGAAGCCAGGTAAGTAAAGTATGCATGTGTCTTCGGGCCTACATCACAAAACAGTAGGGTTATGTAACTTGTTAATGATTTTGTATGTCAAGCATCATGCTTTTTTTAAAGATTACGAAAATGAATTTCCATGTAAGGATGGTAAGGCATGAACTGAATGTGACAGACAAACTATTAAGGGAACTAATCCACTCATTAACTTATGAAGAGATTTATAACATTGGGAGGATTGATCCCACTCCCAAGGGAACAGAGGGATCAAATCAGCTATTAAGGGAAGTCATCCGCCCCTTAATCGAGTAGAGGATGTATAACATTGAGAAAATTGCTCCACTTCCCAAGGAAACCGAGGGATCAGATCAGCTTATGAATGAACGTGAATGCAACTGAGATGAGAAAATAGAAATTGCATGTTTAGGAATTTATATTTCAGCATTTCATTTCATTAATGCTTTACTTACTTAGCATTAGGCTAATAGATGAGTTTTGTGATGTAGGTGTTGAGGATACCGCAGGTGAATTCTCTGAGTTGGTTGAGGACTAGGCAGGTTGGAGGGGTGCAATCAGGCATTGATCTGGCATCTAATGGGGCGGTTTAACTGGTGTCAGTGGTTGTGAAGGTTTAGTGGACAATGATTTCAATTTGAGTATGTTAAACTTTCTGATGATAGAAATTGCTTTGATGTTTTCAAAAAGTACTTTGAGACTTTTCTGATAATAGTATTCCGTTGGTTTATAACACTGGTTTATATTGGACTTGAGTAATGCAATGATTGAATTGTTTTTGAATGGTTGTGGTGAAATAAGTAAATTCTTTTCTGTTACTTAGAGTTGTGCTTGCATGGCAAGAATAGTTGAAGATGTCGCTCTGTTTTACTATCGGAAGATGTCAGATGTCTTCAGAAAAGCCATCGGATGATGTAGGTTTAATTCTATCGGAAGATGTCTTCAGAAAAGCCATCGGATGATGTAGGTTTAATTCTATCGGAAGATGTCTTCAGAAAAGCCATCGGATGATGTAGGTTTAATTCTATCGGAAGATGTCTTCAGAAAAGCCATCGGATGATGTAGGTTTAATTCTATCGGAAGATGTCTTCAGAAAAGCCATCGGATGATGTAGGTTTAATTCTATCGGAAGATGTCTTCAGAAAAGCCATCGGATGATGTAGGTTTAATTCTATCGGAAGATGTCTTCAGAAAAGCCATCGGATGATGTAGGTTTAATTCTATCGGAAGATGTCTTCAGAAAAGCCATCGGATGATGTAGGTTTAATTCTATCGGAAGATGTCTTCAGAAAAGCCATCGGATGATGTAGGTTTAATTCTATCGGAAGATGTCTTCAGAAAAGCCATCGGATGATGTAGGTTTAATTCTATCGGAAGATGTCTTCAGAAAAGCCATCGGATGATGTAGGTTTAATTCTATCGGAAGATGTCTTCAGAAAAGCCATCGGATGATGTAGGTTTAATTCTATCGGAAGATGTCTTCAGAAAAGCCATCGGATGATGTAGGTTTAATTCTATCGGAAGATGTCTTCAGAAAAGCCATCGGATGATGTAGGTTTAATTCTATCGGAAGATGTCTTCAGAAAAGCCATCGGATGATGTAGGTTTAATTCTATCGGAAGATGTCTTCAGAAAAGCCATCGGATGATGTAGGTTTAATTCTATCGGAAGATGTCTTCAGAAAAGCCATCGGATGATGTAGGTTTAATTCTATCGGAAGATGTCTTCAGAAAAGCCATCGGATGATGTAGGTTTAATTCTATCGGAAGATGTCTTCAGAAAAGCCATCGGATGATGTAGGTTTAATTCTATCGGAAGATGTCTTCAGAAAAGCCATCGGATGATGTAGGTTTAATTCTATCGGAAGATGTCTTCAGAAAAGCCATCGGATGATGTAGGTTTAATTCTATCGGAAGATGTCTTCAGAAAAGCCATCGGATGATGTAGGTTTAATTCTATCGGAAGATGTCTTCAGAAAAGCCATCGGATGATGTAGGTTTAATTCTATCGGAAGATGTCTTCAGAAAAGCCATCGGATGATGTAGGTTTAATTCTATCGGAAGATGTCTTCAGAAAAGCCATCGGATGATGTAGGTTTAATTCTATCGGAAGATGTCTTCAGAAAAGCCATCGGATGATGTAGGTTTAATTCTATCGGAAGATGTCTTCAGAAAAGCCATCGGATGATGTAGGTTTAATTCTATCGGAAGATGTCTTCAGAAAAGCCATCGGATGATGTAGGTTTAATTCTATCGGAAGATGTCTTCAGAAAAGCCATCGGATGATGTAGGTTTAATTCTATCGGAAGATGTCTTCAGAAAAGCCATCGGATGATGTAGGTTTAAATCTATCGGAAGATGTCTTCAGAAAAGCCATCGGATGATGCAGAAAAGCCATCGGATGATGTAGGTTTAATTCTATCGGAAGATGTCTTCAGAAAATCCATTGGATGATGTAGGTTTAATTCTATCGGAAAATGTCTTCAGAAAAGCCATCGGATGATGTAGGTTTAATTCTATCGGAAGATGTAGATTTTGCACTACCGGTATGAGTGAGTATTATGCTTTGTCGTTTTGCGATCGGTTGATGTTGGGTAATTGATTTATCCGGCTGACGTCATCGGTAGATGCTGTCCACCGAGAGATGTCTTTTGTTTCCAACTCTTCTGGTCCACGTCATCGGCAGAAGCCTTCTATTTGCTGTTTCTGCTTCTTCCATTGACTTTATCCATCGGCAGATGCGTTTGACTTCTGCGACTTCTCAAGTATTTCACGATTTAAACTTTTATTTCTTTTTAGCCATTTATCTCTTACGTTTCAAACAATGTTCATAGTTTTGTTTAACTCTATTGTTGTTCAAAAGATTTCCGCTGCAAGTTTTAAATGTTTTGAGATTTTAGCTTATGTCAAATGTTGAATGTTGAGCAAAGTTTTAAAAATAATAATAATAATACAGTTGAGATTTCTTAGTCATGTACGAACTTTTGTGTAACGAACCGGGTTCAGATAACTCAGGGCGTTACAGTATGGTATCAGAGACATTCAGTTAAACCGTTCAAAAGATTACTCATCAGTGTCAATCGTTGCATGGAAGTACTCCAACAACTGTAAGTGTTTATCTTAACCTTAGCTATTAGATATTTAAGAGTGTAATTAACCTTGTACAGGAATATAGCAAATGTCTAGACGACCAGGAAGACCAAGGTTACCAAGAGAGATACCAAGTTCGAAGCGGGAGGAGGACTCTAGTGTAATTAGGCAGCTGACAGAATTGATGCGTCAGCAGACTGATATAGTGCGTCAACAGTCTGACCAATTAGGAGTTCTGTTGAGCCGGGAGACACAAGGAAGTGCCAACTCGGGTTCTAGTAGTGAACATTCTGGAGATAGATTCCGGAGACTAAGACCACCCACGTTTGATGGACAGACATCTGATCCAGTTATTGCTGAAGGATGGCTTAGAAAGATTGAGAGTATGTTTAGGTGTGCCAACATAGGAGAAGGAGACAAGGTCACATTGGCAACATTTCATTTAGCTAGTGAAACTCAACTCTGGTGGGAAACAATAGAGACAACTACAGATGTTTTAGTGATGCCTTGGTTACAATTCAATGACCTTTTCTATGGGAAGTATTTTAACAGCACTGTCCAGACCGTGAAGAAGTTGGAGTTTCTGAACTTGAAGCAGACAGGGTCTGTGGCTGATTACAGTAGGCAATTCGAGTCCCTGTCCAGGTTTGCTGGACATTTTGCTCATAAGGACGAAGATAAGGTGTTCAAATTTGTGCATGGACTGAAGCCGGAGATTTACCGAGGAGTCAAATTCTGTGGCATTAAAGGCTTGACATTTAGTGAGGTTGTGTCCACTGCTCTGGAAGTGGAGGAAGCTGAAAAGAAGTGTGCTGGACCAAAGGAGGTTCCACAAAAGTTTATCCAGCCACACCATCAGAGGGGAATGAAGAGGCCTATTGAGGGCCAGAGTGGCCAAGGATTTGGAAAGAAGGTACCGAATACCCAGAAGTTCCCTCAGTGCCCGAAATGTTCGAAGAATCACTCGGGGGAGTGTAGATTTGGAACGGGTAAGTGCTTCAACTGTGAAGAGGTTGGACACTTGTACAAGGATTGTCCAAAGCCCCGGGTCATTCGATGTTTCCATTGCAACAAGGTTGGCCATGTCAACAGAGACTGCCCAGCTTTGAAGGGTGGCCCTGTCAAGATTAAGGCAAGAATATTCTCCATGATGGAGTCAAGTGATGAGGACCAGCCTGCTGTAGTGTCAGGTACAATACTGATTAACTCTATACCTGCTTTTACTTTAATAGATTCGGGTGCAACACATTCTTTTATAGCCTCTGCATTTGCTGATAAGTTAGATGTACGGTTTACTTCTTTTGAACATGTGTTCAAAGTTGTCTTACCCTCTGTTGTATTAGTAGGAAACATGAATTTGCCTGCCGATCTCATTGTTATGGACATAATGGGATTTGATGTAATCCTAGGAATGGATTGGTTATTTAAACATTATGCCACAATAGATTGTAGGACTGGAGTTGTTAGTTTTCAACCCCCTGGTGGTTTAAACCATACCTTCCGATCGTTGTATTAGTAGGAAACATGAATTTGCCTGCCGATCTCATTGTTATGGACATAATGGGATTTGATGTAATCCTAGGAATGGATTGGTTATTTAAACATTATGCCACAATAGATTGTAGGACTGGAGTTGTTAGTTTTCAACCCCATGGTGGTTTAAACCATACCTTCCGAGCTCTGAAGAAGAGTAAGGAAATGACTGTGGTGACCTCTGTCAATTATAGACCCTCCTCGTGCAGAGAATATTTGTGCTTTTTGGCCAGTGTCTTAGACACACAACTAGTAGAAAAAGCGAGCCCCGAAAATATTTTAGTTGTCCAAGATTTTCCGGTAGTATTTCTAGATGACCTTCCTGGCTTGCCACCAGATAGGGAAATTGAATTTGTTGTGGATGTTTACCCAGGCACTGAGCCTGTATCTAAGAATCCATATAGATTAGCACCAACAGAACTTAAGGAATTGAAGAAGCAGTTAGAGGATTTATTGGAGAAAGGGTTCATACGCCCTAGCTTTTCACCGTGGGGTGCACCTGTCCTTTTTGTCAAAAAGAAAGATGGATCAATGCGTATGTGCATTGATTATAGAGAATTGAATAAGTTAACAGTCAAGAACAAGTACCCTTTACCGAGGATTGATGACTTATTTGACCAGCTTAAGGGTGCAAGAGTTTTCTCTAAGATTGACCTTAGATCCGGTTATTTCTAGCTGAAGGTTAAATCTGAAGATATCCCAAAGACTGTCTTTCGCACAAGGTATGGACATTATGAGTTTTTGGTTATGTCTTTTGGTTTGACAAATGCACCAACAGCCTTCATGGATCTTATGAATAGGGTGTTTCACGAGTATTTGGACAAGTTTGTCATTGTATTCATTGATGACATTCTAATCTATTCTAGAACTAAGGATGAGCATGCAAGGCATTTGAGTTTGGTGTTAGGGTTACTAAGGCAGCACCAACTGTATGCTAAGTTTTCCAAGTGTAAGTTTTGGTTGGACAGAGTTCACTTTCTTGGTCACGTGATTTCTAGAGATGGAATATCTGTCGATCCAGCCAAGGTTCAAGCAGTCAAGGAGTGGCGCCAACCAAGGAATGCTACTGATATTCAAAGTTTCCTTGGATTAGCAGGATATTATAGAAATTTTATTGAAGGATTTTCAAAGATTACAACACCCCTTACTAGGTTAACAAGGAAAAATGTGAAGTATATGTGGACTGAAGAATGTGAACGTAGCTTTCAGACCTTGAAGCAGAAACTGACCAATGCTCCAATCTTAACCCTTCTAGTTGAAGATGGTAAATTTAGTATTTATTGTGATGCTTCCAAAATTGGACTAGGTTGTGTGTTGATGCAAGATGGAAAGGTTATAGCTTATGCTTCTAGGCAGTTAAAATTACTTAAAAAGAATTACCCTACACATGACTTAGAATTAGCTGTTGTGGTCTTCGCATTAAAGATTTGGAGGCACTATCTGTATGGACAAACTTGTGAGATATTTTCGGATCATAAAAGTCTGAAATACATTTTCACGCAAAAGGAACTGAATATGAGGCAACGTAGGTGGTTAGAGTTTGTCAAAGATTATGATTTTGAGATTAAGTACCACCCTGGCAAGGCGAATGTAGTGGCTGATGCTTTGAGTAGAGTGACTCCTTCGGTTTCTACATTGACTTTAGACATACCGATAGCTTTAGAGACAGAATTCCAAAGATTCAACCTGGAAGCTGTGTCTAGTATGACAGCCATGCTTTCGACCATATCTTTGAAGCCTACTATTTTGGAGAGAATAAAGGAAGTTCAAATGAATGACACTGAATGCAATAGGTATAAGTTGTGCATGGATTCTACTGACAAGTCGAATTTCAACTGCTCAGTTGATGGAATTCTCAAGTTTCGAAATAGATGGTTTGTTCCGGCTGATACTGAACTTAGAAAGGGAATCCTATCTGAGGCACATTCTTCTAGACTCTCTGTTCATCCCGGAGGTACGAAAATGTACAGAGATCTCAAGTAACATTATTGGTGGCCAGGTATGAAAAGAAGTGTGGTGGAGTATGTGGAGTCCTGTCTGATCTGCCAGCAAGTCAAAGCTGAACATCAGAGGCCTGCTGGAACATTGCAACCCTTACCAGTTCCTGAATGGAAATGGGAACAAATAACCATGGATTTTGTTATAGGATTACCTAGAACAGCAAAGGGTCACGATGCAATTTAGGTAATAGTTGATCGTTTAACCAAATCTGCTCACTTTCTGCCACTGAAAATAACATACTCGATGGATCAACTGGCTGAGTTGTATGTGCACGAAGTTGTTAGACTGCATGGAGTTCCAAGCATTATAGTTTCAGACCGAGACTCTAGATTTACATCTAAGTTTTGGAAAAGTTTGCACAAGGCTATGAGAACACAGCTTAGTTTTAGCACAGCTTTCCACCCTCAAACAGATGGACAATCCGAAAGAACCATTCAAACATTAGAGGATATGCTCCGTGCATGTGTCTTAGACTTTCAAGGTTCATGGAGCAAATACTTGTCCTTGATTGAATTTTCTTATAACAACAGTTTTCAGGCAACAATAGGCATGGCGCCATACGAGGCATTGTATGGATGAAAGTGCAGATCTCCATTGTATTGAGATGAAGTTGGAGAAGCACAATTGATTGGTCCTGACATCGTACAGCAAACAGTGGAGAAAATTGCTCTTATCCGACAAAGAATCTTGACAGCTCAAAGCCGGCAGAAAAGCTATGCAGACAAAAGGCAAAGAGAACTGGAATTTAAAGTAGGTAATGAAGTTTTCCTTAAGGTGTCACCTTTCAAAGGAGTGGTGAGATTTGGAAAGAGAGGAAAGTTGAACCCCAGATTTATTGGACCATTCACTATTCTGAAGAGAGTTGGGAGAGCAGCCTATCAGTTGCAGCTACCGGCGTCTATGAATGGGATACACAATGTGTTCCATGTTTTTATGTTGAAGAAATGCATAAGGAATCCATATCAAATCGTGGAACAACAAGACCTTGAGATTCATCCTACCCTTGCCTACGAAGAGAAACCAGTAAAGATCTTAGATTATGCGGTGAAAGTATTGCGCAACAAAGAGGTTCCACTAGTGAAAGTCTTGTGGCACAACCAGAATATTGAGGAAACAACTTGGGAACGCCAGCAAGACATGATGAACCAACATCCAGAGTTATTCAGGTACTGAATTTTGAGGACAAAATTCTTTTAAGGAGGGTAGATTGTAACACCCGGTTCTATCGAACCAGCTCTTTTATTATTAATGGTATACACTTTATTAGTCAATAATTTAAGTAGGGTTATTGAATGATTAGACTAGACAAGGACATTAGAGTAAATTATATTTTTAAAAGTGGATAACGTATTTAAGGAAAGAGGGATTGGGTTTAATGCACTGTAGCTGCCACCATTTCATACCTTTCTCTTCGGGTTTTCAGCTCAAGCAGCCGAGCTCTCTAGGCGATTTTCCTCGCCCGATTCTCCTTCGACTTAGGTAAGTTTTCCTCATTTCTCTTATGATATAGTGGTTAAATACCTGAAGGAGTACAATGTGAGGATTTTGAGGATGTTGAGATTGAGCGTAGATTCGGGTTTTAGTGATAAAGGGGGGATGCTCGGGTAGTAGAGTTTCTAACTGGATTCCTCGAACCACTGTTTGATTCTTGGTGAGGTTTAGTGAAGTTTTGATTTATATTCTGTTATGAACTTAGGTGAGCAGATTTTCGAAGTAGCTAGCGACCAGACAATTTCCAGAAGCCAGGTAAGTAAAGTATGCATGTGCCTTCGGGCCTACATCACAAAACAGTAGGGTTATGTAACTTGTGAATGATTTTGTATGTCATGCATTATGTTTTTTTTAAAGATTACGAAAATGAATTTCCATGTAAGGATAGTAAGGCATGAAATGAATGTGACAAACAAACTATTAAGGGAACTAATCCACCCCTTAACTTATGAAGGGATTTATAACATTGGGAGGATTGATCCCACTCCCAAGGGAACAGAGGGATCAGATCAGCTATTAAGGGAATTCATCCGCCCCTTAATCGAGTAGAGGATGTATAACATTGGGAAAATTGCTCCACTTTCCAAGGGAACCGAGGGATCATATCAGCTTATGAATGAACGTGAATGCAACTGAGATGAGAAAGTAGAAATTGCATGTTTAGGAATTTATGTTTCAGCATTTCATTTTATTACTGCTTTACTTACTTAGCATTAGGCTAATAGATGAGTTTTCTGATGTAGGTGTTGAGGATACCGCAGGTGAATTCTCTGAGTTGGTTGAGGACTAGGCAGGTTGGAGGGGTGCAATCAGGCATTGATCTGGCATCTAATGGGGCGGTTTAACTGGTGTCAGTGGTTGTGAAGGTTTAGTGGACAATGATTTCAATTTGAGTATGTTAAACTTTCTTATGATAGAAATTGCTTTGATGTTTTCAAAAAGTACTTTGAGACTTTTCTGATAATAGTATTCCGTTGGTTTATAACACTGGATTATACTGGACTTGAGTAATGCAATGATTTGAATTGTTTTTGAATGGTTGTGGTGAAATAAGTAAATTCTTTTCTGTACTTAGAGTTGTGCTTGCATGGCAAGAAATAGTTGAAATGTCGCTCTATTTTCTATCGGAAGATGTCTTCAGAAAAGCCATCGGATGATGTAAGTTTAATTCTATCGAAAGATGTCTTCAGAAAAGCCATCGGATGATGTAGGTTTAATTCTATCGGAAGATGTCTTCAGAAAAGCCATCGGATGATGTAGGTTTAATTCTATCGGAAGATGTAGATTTTGCACTACCGGTATGAGTGAGTATTATGCTTTGTCGTTTTGCGATCGGTTGATGTTGGGTAATTGATTTATCCGGCTGACGTCATCGGTAGATGTTGTCCACCGAGAGATGTCTTTTGTTTCCAACTCTTCTGGTCCACGTCATCGGCAGAAGCCTTCTATTTGCTGTTTCTGCTTCTTCCGTTGACTTTATCCATTGGCAGATGCGTTTGACTTCTGCGACTTCCCAAGTATTTCATGATTTAAACCTCTATTTCTTTTTAGCCGTTTATCTCTTACATTTCAAACAATGTTCATAGTTTTGTTTAACTCTATTGTTTAGGATGTCTAGTCGTTTAGAGTCCTAGGATGTTTGTTTCCTTTATTGTGTTTGTTATGTCTAAAGCATGAATTTGTTTCTTGTTTTCAAGTATGACCTAAATTGTTGAAGCATGATTCAATGTTTGTTTTCTCTTGTTGTTTTGTTTAGAATTTCTAGGTTGTATAAAATTGTTTAGTTTTCAAAGTCTTGTTTGTTTTCCTTGATTGCATTTTGCTTTTAGCTTGATAGTTCTATCATGTGGATCATCATGTTATCTTGCTTAGTTCTTTAGGTTGTTAGCATTGATTGCATGATAAATCTGTTTAGCCTTTTTAGGTTGTTTAGTTTGATTTTCTGCGTAGTTTTCTAAGTTGCTTTTGTTTTGTTTCTAGCATTTGTTTCTTTTCTACTTTATAGCACTTGTTTAGGTTAATTGCTAAATTGCTATGCTAATTTGAATTCACTCTTGATTACTTGATTAGGAATGATTTAGCTAATCTTTTGATCTTAATGTTTTAAAATTGTGCACGGCCTTAAGCAATTTATAGTTGTGTTTGTTGTTTGAGTTTTGTTAAATGTTTAGAACTTTTAGTATATATTTTGTGTGATAATTGAGCTTAGTTGTTTGCTGTTTTTGTTAGTTCTTTGATGTGTTTCCTTTTGCTATTTTGGCAATTCGTTTAGGACTTCTAAAATTGCTTTAACTTGCTGTTATGCTTGCGAAAATTGAATGCATCCCTGATTAGGAATGACCAACTAATCTTGAGATTTATTTTAGAGAAATTATGCATAATCAAAGCAATTTGTTTTGTTAATTTTCTATTTGCTATTTTTATCTTGCTAAGCATCTAAAATATTGTTCAAAATGTTTTAGCCTTGCTTTAACTTGTGTTTTAGATCTTTTTAATAATATTGATGCTTAGATTTGAATTCTAGAATGAAAAGCATGAAATATGTTGCTTGTTATAGTGGATTTAGAAAAGAAAATTTTATTTTCCTAACCATGCCTTAAATTCTGCTTTAGTGCCTCATTGGTTGCATCATATTGTTAAGCGTTTCGTATTTAAGTTGTGTTTGCTTGTTTTTGTTTATGTCTTGAATTTGGAGTCTAACTTTAGAGTCTAGTGCTTGGTCAATTAGTTTAATTATTGTTGGCCAATGTAAAGATAAAATCAAAATATATGCATATTGTTTTATCTTTTGAGGATTGTTTAAGTTTCCTACTCCTTAATGAGCATTGGCAATGGATAAGCCAAGGAGTTGGATGAATTTTCGGCAACGAGTTATGTACCTATGAAACCTTGCTTGAATTTCTTTTTGAATTAGTTGAATAGTAGGTTGATTGGATGAATTGCATATTTGAGATCAAATCTTTCTTGTAAGTTCTTGCTATAATTTGGATATCATGTTTAATATCCCTTGTCTAAGCTTGATTTAAATTTGTTGAAAAGAACTAGGAGAAAGAAATTTGTGATCCAAAATTGTTGTTGCCCCTTGTTTAGAAAGAATCCTAACTCTCATTGCTATTTGAATGAACTAGTTCTTGAGTTTTGGATTAAATTTGAATTGCATGATAATCTTGATTTAATTCTTATTGTTCTAGATCTATCTAAGTGGAATGAAACCAAGTATTGTTTTCTTGATTTTTAAATGATAAATCCTAGCTCATTTGCTTAGTGGAAAATTCATCTCTTTGAGTTTTGGATTTAAGTTGAACTTATGCTAAGCTTGGTTTTAAGCTCTTATTCTTTTAGGTGGATTTAAATTGATTGAAGTCAAGTGTTTTTTCTTTGAAAAGGATGATTATCATTTGGTTTAATATTTTCTCGTTGGTTTAGCATGAGAAATGAAATTGTTCAATTATGCTCGCATCAAACTTGCTTTTATCTTGAATGCTTGCATTCACAATTGTTAAAATGAACAATTCAAATTTTTGAAATTTAATGAACCATTATAGATGGTTAAGAGTTTTTCAACTTTATGACAACTATGTTTTTGTGCCTACTATGGATTGCTTGCTTAAGCATTTTTAATAAAAATTTTATCCTAAGTGTTGTAGCATCCTCCGTGATTTCCAACTATTAGATTTGATGTCAAATCCTCAAGAACCGGGAGGAGATGATATGCCCCGACCCCGATCCGTTGATCACAAGCCAAGATAAGTATTTTAACTCTTATGCCTTTAATAGGCTTGTGGAATTTTGTAGGTGAAAAAACTTCTCAATGCTTGGAAAGAAATCAATGAAGAAGGAATTTGTTTTCCTTTATTTCAAATTATTTAACCAAGCTTTGTATTTAATTTGTATATTTTAGGAAACTTTAGTTTCGTTTAAAACTTTATTAATTGGCAAACTTTATCCTTGTTTCTTTTAGAATGTATGTTTGTAATAGTATTCCAAAGGGCTTTGAAAGGTTAAAGGCAAAGAGCAAGAAACTGTTTTTCTTTGAGGCATTTCATCGAATAGATGGTGGACAATAGCATGCAAGGCAACGCCAATGCGCAGCGCGTGCACCAGGCAGCGCGCACCAGTAGCCTTGGTTCATTCGACCAGTCCGGTTCGCTCGACCCGGTTCACTCCAACGACTACCTCCAATGACAGAATTCTTCCAACGGTCTTCTGCAGCGTTCTTCAGCCTTCGTCTCCAGAACGCCGATCTCCTTTTTTGTTATTTAAGCTCTCCTGTTGCTTTTATATTCAGTTTTTAAACATCGAATATTTGGAAATAGATTGAAGTTGTTCTTCATTCTGTCAGAGTTTTTCTGTGAAGAGAGAGTTCTCTCTTGACTTAGCTGGTGCCTCTTCCGCACGCATACCTCCCCATTTACAGGCCTGTAGCTTAACATTGTTGTAGCTCTGTGTTTGCTTGTTATGTATCAATTGGTCTACTATTTTGAATAAAATATGGTTATCATTTAGATCCGTGATTCTTTTCTCAGTAACATCATTGAATGAATTTGTTGGCTTATGGATCCTGGGAACTAATTGGGTGCCTAAGATTTAATGGCTCCGGCACTTTTAGTGTGAAACCCACGAATTGATTTGGTGGAAAACGTATAAGGACAATTAGGTTATTTCTTTTCCCTCATTTAATAGCCACGTGTACACAATCTTATAAACCTATCCTTCAATTTTATAAAACCTTTCTGCGAAAACATTTCAGCAGAGGTCCTCCTACTTGCTGAGAACGCCGCACGCAGAGCAAAGGGAGGGAGACGATCGGCGGCAACCTGGTCTCCGATTCCAGCGATTTTTGTTTCAAAACGCTCCTTACCTTCTTCTCTTCAACCTTGTGAAACGATTTTGAGCGACAAAAATTGGTAAGTTAAAACCCCTATTTTCTTTGTGTTAAAAACGTAGGTTTTTGAACGAACACTTTCCTTGTTAGAATCAATGGTTGAAATTTTCTGATATTTGTTTGGAGGAAGAAGAAATTGGTTTACTGCTTCTAATTTGGAAGTTGGATGAGATGAGAATTTACAGATTTTGAGGTATAAGAAAAGCAAAACCTTACTGTTGGTGGAAACTGGTAGAAACTGTTACATTGTGCAACTCTATATACATTGGATCAGGAGCTTTAAATTGATCAAATGAACGTTTAAGAAAATGGACCTATATTTATAGAAATTTTCTGAATTGATAGATAATTGTCTAAATCTCACAATCAAGATTGAGATTTCAATGGTTTGTTATTGAGGTTTGAATTGTGGGAAATTGACAGGTTGGAGGAACCAACTTATTTAATTAAGTCTTTGGACTTTTGGACAACGGAATATTAAACCTTGGTTTTTTTTTTACCTTTTGTAAGTTCAATCGAGGTAGGGGTTTATTTTATTTTCGGTTAAGTATTATTATTTTTAATTCATTAATTAAATTCATTTATTTGGCATAAAATGTTTATTTAATTTTATGCTATTATTTTCATTCACACATTTATCAACTGCATACTTTATCATTGATAAAAATTGTGTGGTTTTAACTAGAAGTAATAGGACAGCTGAAGAGCCGTGTCCTTGGGCGCAAAACCCTAAACCTGATCAGGGTAATTATGGCGTGCGACCGCCTGATGTCGATGTTTTGGCCTATGGCCCAGTGTGCTCGGAGTCCATGAGAGGCTCCATTTTCACCGAACATCTATTTAAATTGCATAACTGTATTTTTATTAAATCTATGCATAATATTATATGACTGCTGGAAATAAACTCTATCCCTATTGAGTTTAGTCGACTCACCCCAAACGACTACTATTTTTCAGGATTCAATAAAGGAGAATTTGATTATCGGCATGGGAACGATCATCTTGTAGAAATTTCTTATTTTAATAAATTTTTCCTGAGGATATATCTTATATTTTTTAAGGTGAGACACTACTTTGGATGTGTAAGCTTTGTTGTATTTAATTCACATGTGTTATTTTATTTGGACATATATCATTATATCATCTGGTGTCACTTGTTGGACCTGTTTATTTATCTGTCTGGGCTCTAAATCTGAATTGGTTAATATTCCGCTGCGTTTGGTGAAATTTGGTGTTAAGGGTCGGGCGATTTAGTCCTTTTCAGGCCGGGTCGTTCCCCGTTCTGTTGCGGGTCCCCTTTGGGTCGTGACATTTAGGGTCACGGAATACCTACTATTATGTTGACTACAAAGAGTGTTGTTAGTTTGCTCAACACCCGTATTCTTGAAGCATCTTAGTATATATCTTAAAATGCTTTGTTGAAATTATTTTACTTTCCTCTTTGAAGGTAGTCATTGAAGTCATTTGTCTTCTCTGTATTGCGCGAACTTTCTTCTTGTATTCTTGTCGTAGTTAGAAAATACTCTAAGATTGTTGTTGGAGGTAGAGAAGGGGTTAGATCCTATGTGGCATTATTTAAACATACAGGTTAGTGGATTAAGTTTGTTGCCTAAGCATTTAAAGTTTTTCAGAAATCTTCATCATTAAATGTTGCAATAAGTTGTTGTAGCTTCATGTTTTCTTATTTTGATTGCTGTTTTTTTTTTTATTAGATTGAAATTTTGTTTCTCTCGTCTACTGGTTTTAATTTCTTTAGTTTTGAGTTGATATTTCATCAAGTGTTTATAACACATCAATATGTTGCAGTAATTTGGTGTTTGTTTGTTTTAATTTTCAATAGAAAGTATCAAACAAAGGAGATGATAGTATCCCTAACAAAACAAATTAGTCGTGGGTAACTTTTTAGTGCCGACAGTTGTCTCCTTTTGAAGACTTAACCTCTAAAAAGACTTGTAGAAAGTGTAAAACTGTTGTATCACCCATAGGTAACTAGAAATCGATACACTATTTCGTCCTTAATGACACAATATTAAGAGATTTTGTCCATTTTGATTTTCTAGTATCTATTGAATAAAATTTTGCTAATCAGGGGAAGAAAATCGCATCTCAAATTGATGTTTTATATTAAAAAATTTGCTTTTGTAGGTGACTTAAGTTATCATTTGCACTTTGAAGGACATCGTCCATAATTAGATTTCTTTAAATTCTTTTGAAATACTTGACTGAAAACAGCTGAGTAGAATAAGTACAGAAACGGCCCTTGTTCTATCCTCCACCATCACCTTGTAATTTTCATAGTAAAAAGAGGATTGACTCTCAACCTCCTTATCACGATATAAATATGCACCAAGGCTACTACTGCTTTATTCCTACTCGCAGCGCTTTGTTGGAAGCGATAGAGAAAAGCCTGGGATATTTTACATGATTTTTTATGGTTTGATACTTTGTGTTCTTTTGAATTCTAATGCCATAATCAGCAAAGCATTCACCCAATTGTTTTCTTGATTCTTCTCTAATATATGTTGTAAGATATTCTTTATTACTAATTTACTCGTCAAAATTAAATTGTGACATGTTCTGAATTTATTGGATGTGAAAAAAATATCATTGAAACTTTTTTTGACAGTCTTTTTAATTTAAGTGAAGCTGGACTTGCCTTCTAGCTTATCTTTTTCAAATAAGAAACAGAAACTGAAATTTGCTCTAAATTATATTTTCTTTTGAAGGGGTTTGTGGAGGTTTTTTTTTTTTTTGAGATGTTTGATTTAAAATATTTTACCCGTGAGTTCCATTAAGTTCGTGTTTTGATGGCATTGAACTTCATCTTGTAAATCAAAATTAATACTCTCAATTTCTTAACTGCTCACTTTGTATGATTAGTTTCTCATTGCAGGTACATTTAAATGCTGTTCACTCTTTTTTTTCATGTGCTATTTTTTTTTTTGTTTTTGCGTTCTGTTTAATTGCTTAGTGTGGTGGTTGTTCTTCTTGACTTCTCTTGTCTGTGTCGTCTGAAAAGTTGTCTTTTTCTATTATGTTGGTCTTGCTTTGTTCACATATTACTTTTTTAATTTTTTAGGCGATTCAAACTTTTTTCTATGTCCTCTACTTCTTTTCAGTTGTTTAGAGATTACACTTTTTTTGCGTCCATTGAAATTTTTTATATCATTTGAACAAAAAACTGAATTCCTTATTTCTCTTGTTACAGGTTTTTTTAGTCAAAGTAATCTTATAGGTGTCTTTCCTTCTTGGTCTTTTGTTCAAATCTGGTAAGATTTTGTCAAATTTGCCTTTACGCCTTCCAATCCATGTTCAGAATTCATCTTTTATTTATACTAGTTTAAGTCTTTGTGCTTTTATATTCTGGTAATTTGTTTTTGTGATTTCACTGCTCATGCATCCTTAGAAATTCTTGTAGTTAATATATGTTTGTTTAAATTGGTTTGACAACTAGCATCGGTGTTTGATTCTTTTAGATGAAGGAAGCTTCATAATCTGCAAGTAACAATTAAAAATATAGTCATAATATCATGAGAAAAACAGATTAGAACCTATAATCCACTATTTTGTTGAAAAAAGTCTAAGCAAGACCTGGCCCATATTGTAGGTCTACATTTAACTTTATTCATACTCATGTCTCACTGAAATCGGCTTAATATTTCTACTAATAATGGCATGATGGCCCTTGTCAAGAGTTTGATTTAAATTCATGTTTGAGTTGAGCTTTGCTTCATGAATGCTTGTGTTTGTAGCAGTTATGTTTACATGAAACTAATCGAGTCAATCTTGAGTATTGAGCATCCTTATGCTCCTCCTTTTGTCCTTGGTGTGAAGATTGGGGAGTTTAATGGGAATCTGGATAATAATGAAATCCTAGAAAACCCATGAAGGAATCTGCCATTCTCACTGATGACATTACCTAAACAGTGAAGGTATTCCAAGCCAACCACAACCTCTGCAGCATAAAACCTGAAAACATAGTTAAATATGAGAAACTTGAGACTCAATAAAAATACAAGATTGCCTTTCATCAGATAAAGAATATAAGGAGAATGAAACAGAAGATTTGAGATACTTATGACAAAGAGAGCATGTTTCGAGAGAAAAAATTAAGGAGACAGTTTTACCATTTAACAACACAAATTATAGAAGACAGATTGTTCTAATCATCATCGAAGGACAAGCACAACAAAAACCGTAGCCTTGAACAAAAGAACATGTGAAATGAGGAACACAAACATTATAAAATCAAGTGTAATATCTACTTGGTGGCATTGAACTTCATCATGTAACTCAAAATTAATACTCTCAATTTCTTAATTGTTCGCTTTTAATGATTAGTTTCTCATTGCAGATACATTTAAATGTTGTTTGTCTTTTCTTTCATGTGCTATTTTTTTTTTTTTTTTTGCATTCTACTTATCTGTTCAGTGTGGTGGATGTTCTTTTTGACTTCTCTTGGCTGTGTTATCTGAAAAGCTATCTTTTTCTATGATGTTGGTCTTGCTTAGTTCACATATTACTTTTTTTTATTTTTTTAGGCGAGTTAAATTTTTTCTGTGTCCTCTGATTCTTTTTAGTTGTTTAGAGATTACTTTTTTTTTTTTTTTTTTTGTGTCCATTGCAATTTTTATGATCTTCATTGTAATGATACTGATATTAACTTGGTTATCTACCGTTTTCATTTTTCCTATCAACTCTAGTCGTATTTGAATTGTTCATCGTCAATGTGATGTATTTTGTATGGTTTCTTAATTTGTGATGTTAACTAAGATACTGTTGTTCAAACTTTGATAAGTACGTGGTTGATAAAATTGTGTGTTTTGTTTCTTGCATAATTTCTCATTCTTTAATAGTGTTTAGAAAAAAACAATAATGATCTTCATTGTAATGATGCTGGTTTTGATTTGAATATGTGCCGATTTCAATTTTCCTATCAATTCCGTTCACAGTTGAATTGTTGATCTTCGCTATGGTGTATTCTATATAGTTACTTAATTTGTGATGTTAAGCAACATATTGTTTTTCAAACTTTGAGAAATATGTGGATTGCTACATTGATAGAACTGTATGTTTTGTTTGTTCCGCAAATTTGTCCTTCTTTAATAGTGTTTCGTAAAAAAACAATTGTGTGATCATGCTGATGAAACAATTCGCAGACATATTTTCTAAAATGAATGGAGATTGAACTGTTGATGTTCATGTCCTCTGTAAACCATTACAAAAAATTGGTTGATTTAGCCATACAAAGTTTCAGAGGCTTCTCCTCATTGATTCAGCAGTAATTTCTCATCCACCCTTGTCTTTCTCATGCTTTAACTTTTCCTACAAAAATTTGTGTTTTTATCTCTTTAGGGAATGCGAGTGCATGCAAGTTTGTTCTCTTCCGATATCGACCATTTCCAAAATACCCTACAGATAGGAAAAAATTATTATGTGTTAAACGCTTTGGTCACGAAAAGTAAGCTAGAGTTTAGGATTGGAGATTACCCTCATAAATAGGCGTGCATTTGTAGAAGACGTACCTAATTCTGAAATTGGTTTTTCTCTAGAAACATTTACATTCACTCCTTTCGATTATTTGCCATCCCATATTGGGACTCGACGTTTAGTTGGTGAGGAGAGTTTTCTATATCATCTTTATCTTTTACTATTTCATTTTTGTTCCTTTTGTTTGTTAATCTTATCGTTGTCTACCATTCTATGTAATTAGAGATTGTCGGAGTTACAGTTGCTATGTTCCTTGTTAAGACTGTCAACACAAAGGTTGACACCTTGCATGCTAGAGAAATATTGCGCTTGTTGATTCAAAGTATGCTTCTCTTTTCTTCCACTTTCCAAACTTTTCTCTGTTTTGGAACACCATCACCTTTATTTTTTCTTGTAATTTTTCTTCTATTCGGCTTTCTATGTGGGGTCAGCTTGTGTCCAACAAATGCAAAGCAATTTTTTTAATAATTCATAATCGTCCTATCATCATTGCTACACACTTGACCATGTCAACCTTTCATGGTATTTTATTTATAAGTATTGAATTTTTCATCATCTTCTAATATCTAATCTCTCTTTTTATTCTATAGGAGTATCTATTTCCACCGCAACAAATAGCTTCATTATCATACTCTCCACTGTTCCCACTTTTCAAGCACTTAAAAAATGGTTTGCTTTTTCACAATGCTTGGTGTCGTTCTTGATTTTATTTTCTTTTTTGTTTTGCAAGTCCGTCAACAAAAATCTTCCTTCTTCATAGATCACTCAAAAACTTAACACAACTCGATGATTTCTTACTTTCTTCCATTGATGTTGAGTCCATTATCACGTTCTTTTCACTTGTTCTTTTCCCATTCTTTTATTGTTAAGCCACTTATATTCTCTAATTAGGTTGGTCCTGTAACACCCGAGAATTTATTGGCTCAATTATATGAATGTACGGTGAATTACGAATTTACAGAGAAGGTGTAAATGAAGAATATTGGATTAAATAATGGATAATGGAGGGAGAACTAAATCGTTAAGTGTGAGATAAAATGAGGAAGAGTGGGTTAGTTGTGGGTTAATTAATGTGATAAAAGGTTATAAATGTAAATTGTGTTATTAATAAAAAAAAAAAAAAGAGGAGGAAAGAAAAGAGAGACTTCCACGTGAAAGGGGCAAAAAACAAAAACCATTCTTCTTCTCTTCTCTTTCTCTCTCTCTACGGCGATTGCAGAAAGCTCTCCCTCTTCGATTCTTCTCTCGATTCTTCATCCAAGGTAAATTTCTCACATTTTACTTATAGGGTTTTGATTTCTAGTTGAGAGAAGGTTAGAGATTTAGTTAGGTTGTGTTTTGAGTGGGTTCTTTAGACGGTTGATCCTTCGCGGGCGAAGTGATCACAGCATCTGGGAACGCAAGGTTTCGCCATCTCCTCGGTCTAGCTCGTACTGGAGCCGACGGGAGACAACTGAGGATTCCTCCGAGCAACCTTAAGCTCGAGGAACACTGGGCAAGCCGTCTGGTGCCTGGCACCGGCAATACCGAGAGAGAGAATCTCTCTGTAATGAAGAAAACTCCGACGACGAAAGAACACACGTTCTGATTTCCAAAAATTCCAATCACTATCTAAACTATTACAGAGGTACAGTGGAAGCTTAAATACAGGAGAAGAAATGGTGAAGACAATGGAGGAGAAGCTGCAGACGACTCACTGGACAACGGCTAGAATTGTAGCCGTTGGACGCCTCTGCTGCGCAGGCGGTTCAGTCCGCTAGTGAAAACACTCCAGGCCGGCTCAGCTTGATTCTTCTTCGGTTCAGCTTGGTTCAATCCGGTTCAACCTTGGTTTGGTCAGTTCAGCCTTGGTTCGACTGGTTCAGCCCTTGGTTCTCTCTTGGTTCAGCATCCTTTTGAAGCCTATTACAAAAATATACATTTTAAAAGGCTAAAGTTTGCCAATTAACGAGTTTTAAACAAAATTAATATATTTTAAATTACAAATAAAATAAAACAAAAGCTTGGCTACAAAAGTTGAATTTAAGGAAAACAAATTTCTTCTTCATTCCAAGCTTCGGAAAGCCAATTTACGTACATAATTCCACAAATCCATTAGATAGATAAAATAGATAAATACTTACCTTGACTTGTGTTTTAACGATTCGGACCGTAGGCACATTATGGCGGGTCTTTGGAACTCGGGGCATATCATTCTCCTACAATAACAGCTATTAGGCTACTATAGGTATGACACCAGTACGAGGCTCTCTATGGAAGGAAGTGTAGATCTCTACCATACTGGGATAAAGTAGGCAAAGCTAGATTGACGGGTCCGGATATTGTTCAGCAAATAGCAGAGAAGGTTGCATTTATTCGGCAACGAATTTTGACAGCGCAAAGTCGGTAGAAGAGCTACACGGAGCGAAGGCGAAGAGAATTGGAATTCGAGGTGAATGATGAGGTGTTTCTAAAAATTTCGTCATTTAAGGGAGTGATGAAGTTCAGTAAGAGGGGCAAGTTGAGTCTGAGGTATGTCAGCCCCTTTCTTATTACGAAGCGGATTGGAAACGCAGCCTATCAGCTGTAATTGCCTGCTTCTATGGATGAGATTCACAACGTGTTTCATGTGTCTATGCTGAAAAATGCACGCGTGATCCCTCTCATGTCGTGGAACAACAAGATGTCGAGGTTCAACCAACGTTGGCGTATGAGGAGAAGCCAGTGCGGATTCTTGATTATGCTATGAAGGTGTTGCGTAACAAGGAGGTTCCACTAGTGAAGGTTCTGTGGCGCAATCACAATGTGGAAGAGGCAACCTGGGAACGGCAGCAAGACATGATGAGCCGGTACCCTGATCTATTTGGGACAAAATTTATTTTAAGGAGAGTGGAATGTTAATATCCGAGAATTTATCAACTCAATTATATAAATGTACGGTGAATTACGAATTTACAGAGAAGGTGTAAATGAAGAATATTGAATTAAAGAATGGAGAATGGAGGGAGAATTAAATCGTTAAGTGTGAGATTAAATGAGAAAGAGTGGGTTAGTTGTTGGTTAATTAATGTGATAAAAAGGTATAAATGTAAATTGTGTTATTAATAAAAAAAAGGAAGAGAAGGAAAGAAAAGAGAAACTTCCACGTGAAAGGGGCAAAAAACAAAAACCATTCTTCTTCTCTTCTCTTTCTCTCTCTCTACGGCGATTGCAGAAAGCTCTTCCTCTCTGATTCTTCTCTCGATTCTTCATCCAAGGTAAACTTCTCACATTTTACTTATAGGGTTTTGATTTCTAGTTGAGAGAAGGTTAGAGATTTAGTTAGGTTGTGTTTTGAGTGGGTTTTTGATTATTTTGGTGTGGAATTTAGGGTTGCACGAAAATGGTGATAGATTTGTTAGATTCCTTATCTAAATATGACTAAAGATGATTAGAAGATGTGTGGGGGAATGGTTGAATTTGGAGGAAACCAAAATTCTGGAGCGTGCAGGGCAGTTCAGTTTTTGCAAAAAACGACTGAGCCAATTGTGTTATTTTGTAGGGACCTTTAGTTCTATCCCCTTAATTTTCCGTACAATTTTTTTCTTTTTTAAAACTTTAATCAGAATCTATGATGGTTGAAATTGTTTTGAAACTGTTTGATAAAATAATATTTATATAACCAATAAAATAACAGAAACAATCGGCCAAAGATTGGAGGGCAAAAAGGGCAACTGCCCATAAAATGTCATGGCCGATCGATTGACCATTTCAGCCGATCGATCGACTGTTGAAAAACATGAGGGGGCGATCGATCGCCCCACATACAGGCGATCGATCGCCCCTACGATCGATCACCAGCCAATCGATTGCCCCTTGTTGGGTGATCGATCGGTAACTTCTCTGGATTTTTCCAGAGAAGCTACCTATTCTTGCCGATCGATCGCCTCTTAGGCGATCGATCAGCAACCTCTCTGGAATCCGAAATTCCAGAGAGTTTGCTTCTCCCTTTTCTCTTCTTCCCTGCACAATTACACTTCCTCTTCTTCCTCCTTAAACCTCAACATCACATACGTACAAAAACACTTCATAATCATCAATCCAACACCTTAACTTTATTCATCATAAAATACACTACACTCACGTAACCTCCTCAACTCATAAGCCGCCGACCCATCCCCTCGACGCACATTCAAAACAACATAAAATCTCGTGAAAACGAACTGCATGAAACCATTTGAAAACCAATCAAAAACCCCTACGAAATTCAACAATCCAGCAGTTCAGTAAATGATAGGCTTAACAAAACGCTTTATAAAACGAGTTTACTAAAATATCAAAACATCAATCAATTAATGTAATGACCCCAGTAGGGTCGAGACCAAACCATGACTCTTTTAGAATTGATCACATATCCTTATATTTCTTTGTTCTTTTTTTTTTTAAATCATAACTTAGTTCAAGACATCACACGTGATTCATTAGGCATCGCCCAGCAGCGTAATACATTACACCTCTGCCGGCGGACACGGGTGTTTCACGTGCATAATTAAAACATCGCCCGGTCACTAAGCGACAAAACATCACTTATATCATTCGGTAAAGAGAACACCTACATCGCCCGGTGATCAACAATCATTCACTATCCACCGATGACGTCAGCCGGATGATGTCTTCATCCATCAAAGGCATCATCTGGTGGACATGTGCAATGCACGTGACTCACTTACCTCATCCAACAGGAGACAACATCCGGTGAACGAACGACTAAATACTTTACTTACATCATCCGGCGAGTAAACACTCGACATCATCCGATGACGTCAGCCGGAAGACTCAAACGATTAACTTCTATCATTCGACATCCGCCGATGACGTCAGCCGGATGATACACTCATCCGACTCCTATCACTTAGCAGTAAAACATGATAATCATCAAGCAACTTCAACCAACAGAAAGGTACCCCGACTCTCATAGATTTCAACTTGGTAGGCATAAACTTTAAACGAATAAAATCGTAGACTCATTCAGGATACGTGAAGCGGAAGACTTAGTTAAAATAACTCTTTCCATATTCTTATAATCATTCTAAGACTCAGTAGTTAAACCAGACAATTCCAAAAAGCTCAATGTTAAAATATATTCTCATTCTACTTATACTTCTATATTCGTAATCATCACTAAAATCATAAGAACATTAACCGGGGGAGGGGGGGTCTTGCTCGCCATCCAGCCACAGAATTGCTCCCTGAACAACTTCCAGCAACCAAACTCAGACATCTTCATTAACTTTGAGATCCTCACCTGAAAACTCGTCACCTACATCATGAGGTTTAAACTATAAACCTAATGCTTAGTAAGGAATACAAACTAACATGTATTCATGCATGTACAGTTGAGAGAAAACATGTTCATGATCATTTATCATTCTTGTTTCTGTTTATCGTTTTCTTCATATGGATTAAAGGAGGATTTGTGCCGTAAAAGGGGGGTTGACAGTGATTTTGATCATATTCCCTTTCGGGTCGTATTCATGGTCTCTCTTTGGACTGTGGCATGCGTCAACCCGCCCCCAACCCTCACTTAATCATGTTGTATGGGATCGTTTTCATATTCATTCTCATATCTTGTTCATGGAGAAAACATGCTCATAAATCATTTTCATGTGCTTACGAAGTAAATCATGATGCATGACATGAATGTTCTTAAATCATCAGACTATGGAAATTATCATACTAGACAGTCGACTTCATGGGCTCTAACAGAACATCACATAACATAGTTCTCAAACATCTATAAATCATCCAAGTACAAACCATCTTACTAACTTAAAATAAACATCAACATAAGTAACAGACAATAGCTTAAATAACTTCTAATCATCGTATCAGTTTCTACCTAGCATCCTTATGATGTAGGGCCCTAACGGCCGGGAATCCTACACATTCACTTACCTGGTTTCCTTAGCAACTTGAGCTCCTTTCCTTTAGACTTCTTTACCTAAAACATTACATTGTAGTAGTTAAAATAAAAATCCTAATAATCTAAACTCAAAACTAGTAAAGTCCTAACCAAGAAGATTCCTAAAGATCTAACTTATCTCATTCAGACATTTTATTGAACACCTTGTACGCATAGAAATCCTAGTTTATCGGTAAGGGAAATCGGATTCTCTAACTACCCGAGCTCAGCCAACATTCATAATTCCTACTTATCATCATCAAAATCATAAATACTACGTTAATAGCTAATAATACTCTGATTCTATTCATTATTAAGCAAACCTTAATCTCAACCTCTAACTCAAACCAACACCTAAATGGATACTCAACCACTGCATTGCTGAAGTCTTACTTAGTAAGCTGAGTATCGGCGAGAAGGATGAAGAGTCGGTCGTTGATGAAAGGGCTACTGGCTGAGAGAGAGTTCTGGAAGAAACGAGAATCGCAGGGAGAATGTCGGCTACAGTGAGGTTTTAGTGAGGTTTAAGGTTTCTATTTTCTATTTATATTAATAAGATCCTTCCTAATTACCATTTTGCCACCCCAAAATTAGAAATCAAATAAATTTTGGCATTAAAATTAAATTCAAGTATTAATAATAAAGGTGACAGTTAATTCCGTTAAGAAAATCACCTGGCGGAGATTGTCGGGTGTTACATCCACCCCTCCTTAACAAAATTTTTCGTCCCCGAAAATTGATCAAGTAAAGAGTTCTGGATACTTGTCCAACATGTCCTGCTGTCGCTCCCAAGTGGCTTCTTCAATACCATGATTCCTCCATAAGACTTTTATCAGTGGAATTTCTTTATTCCGAAGGGTCTTCACTGCAGACTCCATAATCCTTACTGGTTTCTCTTCATACTCTAGGGTCGGCTCGATATCGATTCCAGTTGGTTCAACAACATGTGCTGGATCACGTATGCATTTCCTTAACATTGACACATGGAAGACATTATGTACCTTTTCCAGTGATGGAGGCAATTGCAGTTTGTAAGCTGTACTGCCAATCCTAGCTAAGACTGGGGAATGGTCCAATAAATCGCGGATTAAGCTTTTCCTTCTTACCAAATCTTAAAACTCCCTTAAAGGGTGAAATCTTTAGAAAATTTTCGTCTCCAACAGCAAATTCAAGATCTCTCCTTCTTTGGTCTGCATAACTCTTCTGTCGGCTTTGTGCAGTCATCATTCTCCTCCTAATAATGGCAATCTTATCAGACATCTGCTGTAAAATCTCGGGTCCAAGGAATTTTGCTTCACCAACTTCATCCCAGTATAAGGGTGACCTACATTTCCTACCATACAACGCCTCGTAGGGTGCCATACCGATAGTGGACTGGTAACTATTGTTATAGGAGAATTCAATTAAGGGAAAATGTCGACTCCAAGATATCTGGAATTCTAGCACACATGCTCTCAACATATCCTCGAGTATCTGAATTGTCCGCTCAGATTGTCCATCGGTTTGTGGGTGAAAAGCAGTGCTGAAAGATAACTTCGTTCCCAATGTGCCCTGAAGATTCTGCCAAAATCTTGAGGTGAACCTGGGATCACGGTCAGAGACTATAGATATCGGAATCCCATGCAGTTTAATAATTTCCTGAACATACAAATCAGCAAGCTGGTCCATCGTATATGTTGTCTTCACGAGTAGGAAGTGAGCTGACTTTGTCAATCTGTCAACCACAACCCACATGCTGTCATGACCTTTAGTTGTCTTAAGTAGTCCAACAACAAAATCCATGACAATGTTTTCCCATTTCCATTTGGGGATCGGTAAGGGTTGAAGGGTACCTCCTGGTTATTGGTGCTCTGCTTTAACTTGTTGGCATACAAGACATGACTCCACATACTTGGCAATATCTCTCTTCATATTTGGCCACCAATAATGTAACCTTAAATCCTGATACATCTTGATGTTACCAGGGTGTACAGAGAAAGAAGATGAGTGAGCCTCGGCCAAGATCAACTCACGCAACTCCTTGTCACATGGAATGTACCATCGATTCCTAAATTTCAAAATATCATCATTGGAGAGACTGAATTCAGAGGAGGCGTCCTGCAACTTACTCATCATGTTATTATTTTTCTCTGAATCCTTTTGTTGTGTCTCGTTGATCTTGTCCAAAATAGTTGGTCTAATTGTAACATTGGCAAGTAAGGCTGACAACTCAGAAACCATTTCCAATTCAAATTTCTGAACCTTCGACCTCAAGGGTACAGACATGGTTGATAACGTAGGTTGCATTGTTGTCGACATTCTGCTTAAAGCATCGGCTATAGCATTAGCCTTACCCGGGTGATACTTGATTTCGAAGTCATAATCTTAACAAATTCCAACCAACGTCTTTGCCTCATGTTTAATTCCTTTTGGGTGAATAGGTACTTCAGGCTCTTATGGTCAAAGAACACCTTACACTGCTGACCATATAAATAGTGTCTCCAAATCTTTAGCGCAAAAACAACTGCGGCTAACTCTAAATCATGAGTGGGGTAATTCTGTTCATAACTCTTCAGCTGCCTAGAGGCATATGCCACGACCTTTCCTTCTTGCATCAAAACACACCACAGTCCAACTTTGATGCATCACAGTAAACACTAAACTTTCCTTCTTCAGTTGGTAGAGTCAGTAGCAGGGCTGTCGTCAACTTCAGCTTAAGTGTTTGGAAGCCTTCTTCACAAGCTTCAGTCCAAGAATACTTGGTGTCCTTCTTTGTTAAATTAGTTAAAGGCTTAACTATCATAGAGAATCCCTTAATGAACTTTCTATAATAACCTGCCAAACCAAGAAAACTACGGACTTCACTGACATTCTTTGGCTGTGGCCAGTCCTTAACAGCCTGAATCTTGGTTGGATCTACTGATATACCATCAGCAGAAATGTCATGACCTAAAAAGTTGACCTTATCCAGCCAGAACTCACACTTAGACAACTTGGCATAAAGTTGTTGCTGTTTTAATGTCGCCAAAACTATTCTTAGATGCTCTGCATGGTCAGCCTCAGTACGTGAGTATATTAGTATATCATCTATAAACACAATCACAAACTTGTCCAAATACTCACAAAACACACAATTCGTCAAGTCCATAAAGGCTGCAGGCGCATTAGTTAACCCAAACGACATCACAAGGAATTCATAATGTCCATAGCGGGTCCTGAAGGCTGTCTTTGGTATATCACTCTCCTTAACCTTCAGTTGGTAGTAACCCGAGCGTAAGTCAATTTTTGAAAACACCTTAGCTCCTTGTAACTGGTCAAACAAATCATCAATTCGGGGTAAAGTATATTTATTCTTAATTGTCAACTTATTTAGCTCTCTGTAGTCAATGCACATTCTAAGAGAACCATCCTTCTTCTTAACGAATAAAACAGGTGCACCCCAGGGAGAACTACTAGGGCGTATAAATCCCTTGTCTACTAATTCCTGTAGTTGGACTTTTAATTCCTTTAACTCAACAGGTGCCATACGGTACGGATTCTTAGATACAGGTAATGCCTTGGGATATGTATCAATCACAAACTCTATTTCTCTATTAGGTGGTAATCCTGGCAAATCATCTAAGAATGCTTCAGGGAACTCTCGGACTATAGGAATATCTTGTAATTCTATCTTATTTTTCACCCGAATATCCATTATACTAGCTAGGTAACTTTCACAGCCATCTTTCAATATCCGTTGAGTCTCTAGTGAGGATATAATCAGTATTTTACTTATTTTTGGGATAGCTTGGAAGGTATACCGATCTCCATTTGGGAGTCGAAACTCAACTAATTCAAACCTACAACTTATTGTGGCATAGTGTCTGGATAACCAATCCATTCCTAATATGACTTCACATCACTTCATGTCAATTACAATTAGTTCTACATATAACTTCTTATCTCCTAAGGATACAATGTCACCCTTCACTATCTGTTCAGAATGTAAGGATTTCCCTGACGGTAACAGGACACTATAAGGCCTATCAGCTGGTAAGTATCCTAACTTATGCTTACAGACAAACAGGGTTGCTATAAATGAGTGGGTGGCCCCGGTGTCTATAAGTGTGTAAGCAGAAATACCATAGACCATAATTGTACCTGTTATGACTGTATGCTGCACAACATCTTTGTCCTCCATCATAGCAAAGACTCTGGGTGCTATTCTTGCTCGATTGGGGTCTGGTGGCATGGGGCAGTCTCTGACTACATGCCCGATCTTGTCACATCTGTAGCAACGGCCAGAGTGTAACTTGCACTCGCCATGGTGGTTCTTCTGGCAGTTGGAGCATAGATGGGCTAATGGTCGTTTTCCTTTTCCTTGATCATCATTTGGATTGAAAGGTCTCTTTATACCTTGCTGTTGCTGTTGTGGTCCTCTATTCTGTTACGGTTGCCATCCTTTGTTCTGACATGGTGGCGGCTGAGCCTCCTTAATGAACTTCCTTGGCTGTTCTCGCTGTGCATATGTTGTTATCTCGGCTTCTTCTAGTTCCAAGGCCTTAGCCGTCACCTCACCATATGGTATATCATGTATTCCAGCAGTCTTTACTCTCATATACTGTAACACCCGAGTCAACGGCCAGGTGATTTTCTTAACTGTATTAACGGTCATAAATATTTAATCTTCGTAGTTTAGGATTTATGCCAAGCTTAATTAATTACATGTGGATCTAAACTAGGTTGAGTGGCAAAGTTGTAATATTGGAGGATTGAGGCCAGTATTTAAAGAAAAAGGAAAGGATTCAAACCTCATTTAAACCACTGTAGTCGACGCCACCCTTTCCGGCGATTTCTTCTCTCGCAAGTCCTTACTCTCTGCTATCAGCAAACTCTCCTCGACGGCCGGTTTACTCCGCCACCACTCGACTACTCTGCGCCTGAGGTATGCATTAGACAATGTGGCTATCTGTTAGTTTATTAGCTCTGTTTTCAGCTCTGTATTGAAGTTTTGGATTCTTCAATGGCCGAGTATTGATAAGAACATTTTGAAACCCGAGATTGGTAATGTCATTCCGAATCGATTCTGGACATTTAAAACAACCAACCCTGAGTTATCATTATCAAATCCATCTGTTTTGATTTTGGGATTTCGGGTTACATTGAGTATTAAACTAAGAACTCGGGAAGGACTCTTAGCTATTAGATCTTAGGATAACTCGAGATTAGAACTATTAGGATTTTGTTTTAACTACTGCAATGTAAATGTTTAGGTGAAGAAGTTTGAAGAGAAAGGAGCTCAAGTGCTAAGGAGACCAGGTAAGTGAATGTATTAAGATTTCCGGCTAATAGAGCCCTACATCGTGGGAGTACTAGGGTGAGATGTCTAATGTTTACCTTATGATTATGAGGTTGTCTGCACTCGAAGGATTTATGTATGTTGCGAGTTATACTATGTGATGACCTGTTAGTGAATGTGAAGTGGTCTGCTCTGGTATGATCCTTGTCATAGTTTGATGAGTTAAAAGCTCTCATGTTCATGCATCATGAATGTTTCTCAAGCATAAGAAAATGTTTTAACGCATGTTTTCCATGAACAAGATATGTATGTATATATGTATATGTATAAGATTTATGCAACGTGGATTAAGTGAGGCTTGGGGGCGGTTCGGCGTATGTCACAGTCCAAAGAAGGACATATGAATACGACCCGCAGTAGGGAACAAGATCAAACTCACTGTCGAACCCCCTTTACCGGCACAAAACCTCTCTTGATCCACACAACCTAAACAAAGAATATGAACAAAGACTATGAACGATGAATATGATCAATGACTATGAATGATGAATATGATCAATGACTATGAATGATGAATATGATCAATGATTATGAATGATGAATATGATCCATGACTATGAATGATGATTACGAGCAAAGACATGAACAAGAAAAGACTTATGAGCATGTGATTTTCCCAAATTATGCATTCATGCATCCATGTTAGTGTTGCATTCCTTACTAAGCATTAGGCTTATAGTTTAAACCTTATGATGTAGGTGACGAGTTTTCAGGTGAGGAACTCAAGGTCAATGAAGATGTCTAAGCTTGGTTGCTGGAGGATGCTCAGTGTGACAGTGAAGACTGGATGAGCGATCAAGTTCCCTGGTTATACCCATAGTAAGTCAGAGAAGTTTATGATAAACAGATGACAAGGTAGAATAGAGTTTTCTTATAACAATGAGATTCGGATTTTTAATGGTTTGACTTCAGAGTCTGTTAACGATTTTAAGGATCATTGAATGGTCTGTTTTGCTTAAGCCTTCCGCTATGTGTATCTTGTATGGGATATGGTTTTCACTCATTAGGGTTTATAATTCCCAGGTTAAGATTTGGGTGAGTCGTAGTATTTTCTGTTGGATGAGGTTGTTTGATGATTATAGTGTTTTACTGCCATAAGATAGAAGCTGGATGAGGCATTCATCCGGCTGACGTCATCGGCAGATGTCAAATGATAGGAATCGAACGATTGAGTCTTCCGGATGACGTCACCGGAAGATGTAGTATGTTTCTTCATCGGCAGATGTACAGTGTTTAGCCATCGGATGATGAAAGTGCTATTTTGTCGTCTAGCGATCGGCAGATGTAGAGTGTTAGCCATCGGATGATGAAAGTGCTATTTTGTCGTCTAGCAATCGGCAGATGTAGAGTGTTTAGCCATCGGATGACGAAAGTGCCATTTTGTCGTCTAGCGATCGGCAGATGTAGAGTGTTTAGCCATCGGACGATGTGAGGGTTTTCTTGTCGTTTAGTGACCCAGTCATGTTTTAATTATGCACGTGGGGAGCACATGTCCATCGGATGATGTTTCCCTATTTCACCGGAAGATGAAGTATATTTCCTCGCCGGATGATGTAAATAATAATTTGTCGTTAAGTGATCGGATGATATAGAGCTTGTAAGCTATCAGAAGATGTCTTAGATGAACACGTGAATTTCACATGTCTATCGGTAGATGTTTTAAATTGGTCACACGAGTTGCACGTGATCGTCGGTCGATGCGAGTATTCGCATCTGCCGATAGGTGTTTAAATGAGTCATGTGGGGTGCTCGTGCCATCCGGAAGACGCAGTGTCTATTGGTTGATGCATGCAAACCCATGCAACTTGTACGTCGATTGAAAGTATGTACGAGGGACTAATTTTCCATCCATTAAGTTGAAGTCTTTAAGCCTGTTAGATATACTGTTATTAAAGAAAAAAAAAAGACGGAGAAAAGAGTTCAAATATAAATTAAAGTTTTATGTAAAGTCAAGAATTTCGTGGCGATCCTCCCCGGGTCGTTACATATACAAACTTGGCTTCAATCCTAGAACGAACTGATGGATCTTGTCCTCATCATCCTCAACCAATCGGGGAGCAAACTGTGATAAAGCCTCAAACCTACATATGTAATCCGCCACAGAGCCAGTTTGACGTAAATTCATGAACTCCTTCTTCTTGCTGGCCCAAACGGTCCTATTGAAATATTTATCAAAGAAAGCAGTCTTAAACATTTCCCAGGTCATAGCTCCTGCATTAATGGTGCTCTGGATTGAGTCCCACCAATGCCTTGCACTCAGCTCTAGATGAAATACAGCATAAGTGACCCTATCTCCTTCATCGACTTTGGCGTACTTGAACATATCCTCCATTTTCCGAATCCACTCCTCAGCATAAATAGGATCCGAAACTTGGCCATTAAATGTTGGGGGTCTAAGTCAATGGAAGCGCTCGCCACCATGATCATGGTTTGCATTAGAGCTAGAGTTCCCATGCTCTTCCCTGGTGGTCATAAGCTGCTCGATTTGGCGCGATTGGCGTATAACCAACTCCGTTAGCTGAGCAATAGTGGTACTATCCACATTGTCTTCTCTCGGTTGTCCCCTCACCATTTTGGGATTCCTAAGAAAATAATCATAACATATCTTAACTTAATGACATTACTAAAATCATAAACACTTACAGTTGTTAGAGTGTACTCAGGTGGCAATCTGTGCTGGGAGGCAGTCTGCAGAATCGATTTTAAAACCCAGTTTTGCTTTGATACCATAATTGTAACGACCCCAGTCGGGCCGAAACCAAACCATGACTCTTTTAGAATTGATCACATATCCTTATATTCCTTTGTTCTTTTTTTTTTAAATCATAACTTAGTATAAGACATCACACGTGATTCATTAGACATCACACGTGATTCATTAGGCATCGCCCAGCAGCGTAATACATTACACCTCTGCCGGCGGACACGGGCATTTCACGTGCATAATTAAAACATCGCCCGGTCACTAAGCGACAAAACATCACTTATATCATCCGGTAAAGAGAACACCTACATCGCCCGGTGATCAACAATCATTCACTATCCACCGATGACGTCAGCCGGATGATGTCTTCATCCATCAAAGGCATCATCCGGTGGACATGTGCAATGCACGTGACTCACTTACCTCATCCGACAGGAGACATCATCCGGTGAACGAACGACTAAATACTTTACTTACATCATCCGGCGAGTAAACACTGGACATCATCCGATGACGTCAGCAGAAAGACTCAAACGATTAACTTCTATCATTCGACATCCGCCGATGACGTCAGCCGGATGATACACTCATCCGACTCCTATCACTTAGCAGTAAAACATGATAAACATCAAGAAACTTCAACCAACAGAAAGGTACCCCGACTCTCATAGATTTCAACTTGGTAGGCATAAACTTTAAACGAATAAAATTGTAGACTCATTTAGGATACGTAAAGCGGAAGACTTAGTTAAAATAACTCTTTCCATATTCTTATAATCATTCTCAGACTCAGTAGTTAAACCAGACAATTTCAAAAAGCTCAATGTTAAAATATATTCTCATCCTACTTATACTTCCATATTCGTAATCATCACTAAAATCATAAGAACATTAACCAGGGGGGGTCTTGCTCGCCATCCAGCCACAGAATTGCTCCCTGAACACCTTCCAGCAACCAAACTCAGACATCTTCATTAACTTTGAGATCCTCACCTGAAAACTCGTCACCTACATCATGAGGTTTAAACTATAAACCTAATGCTTAGTAAGGAATGCAAACTAACATGTATTCATGCATGTACAGTTGAGAGAAAACATGTTCATGATCATTTATCATTCTTGTTTCTGTTCATCGTTTTCATCATATGGATTAAGGGAGGATTTGTGCCGTAAAAGAGGTGGTTGACAGTGATTTTGATCATATTCCCTTTCGGGTCGTATTCATGGTCCCTCTTTGGACTGTGACATGCGTCAACCCGCCCCCAACCCTCACTTAATCAAGTTGTATGGGATCGTTTTCATATTCATTCTCATATCTTATTCATGGAGAAAACATGCTCATAAATCATTTTCATGTGCTTGCGAAGTAAGTCATGATGCAAGAAATGAATGTTCTTAAATCATCAGACTATGGAAATTATCATACTAGACAGTCGACTTCATGGGCTCTAACAGAACATCACATAACATAGTTCTCAAACATCCATAAATCATCCAAGTACAAACTATCTTACTAACTTAAAATAAACATCAACATAAGTAACAGACAATAGCTTAAATAACTTCTAATCATCGTATCAGTTTCTACCTAGCATCCTTATGATGTAGGGCCCTAACGGCTGGGAATCCTACACATTCACTTACCTGGTTTCCTTAGCAACTTGAGCTTCTTTCCTTTAGACTTCTTTACCTAAAACATTACATTGTAGTAGTTAAAATAAAAATCCTAATAATCTAAACTCAAAACTAGTAAAGTCCTAACCAAGGAAGATTCCTAAAGATCTAACTTATCTCATTCAGACATTTTATTGAACACCTTGTACGCATAGAAATCCTAGTTTATCGGTAAGGGAAATCGGATTCTCTAACTACCCGAGCTCAGCCAACATTTATAATTCCTACTTATCATTATCAAAATCATAAATACTACGTTAATAGCTAATAATACTCCGATTCTATTCATTATTAGGCAAACCCGAATCTCAACCTCTAACTCAAACAAACACCTAAATGGATACTCAACCACTGCATTGCTGAAGTCTTACCTAGTAAGCTGAGTATCGGCAAGAAGGATGAAGAGTCGGTCGTTGATGAAAGGGACACTGGCTGAGAGAGAGCTCTGGAAGAAACGAGAATCGCAGGGAGAATGTCGGCTACAGTGAGGTTTTAGTGAGGTTTAATGTTTCCATTTTCTATTTATATTAATAAGATCCTTCCTAATTACCATTTTGTCACCCCAAAATTAGAAATCAAATAAACTTTGGCATTAAAATTAAATTCAAGTATTAATAATAAAGGTGACAGTTAATTCCGTTAAGAAAATCACCTGGCGGAGATTGTCGGGTGTTACAATTAATTTTCCAGATCCCAAACAGCCTAAAATGTATCTAACTATACAATTATCCTATCTAATCCACCATCAGCCCCAAATAACCCGAATACCCCCAAAACACTTACTTACATCCCCAAGGGTCAAAATGCAAACCGACTGCCCAGCACACTCCCACGGGCCATTCTTCTTCAACATGCTTATTCCTCGGGTGGAGGGATCTCATCCTCACCTGTATCAAAATCACCTACACCATACAGACAACTATGAGCTAAAGGCTCAGTAAGTTTTGTAAATGCAAATGCATGCTGTGCATATGAGTTTCGTAAATCATGCAGACATTTTAATCATTACGTCGCAAACAGATTGTCACCGAGGTCTCAGCCCATTAGATGGAGAGGGCACGTCCTACGGTTGGACAGCCCTTTCCATCTACTGGGGAAAAACATACTTACATCCATAAACAGCCATGCCTGAACCCCACCTCGCCATGACCAGATAACAGATTATGTAGATTCATTTCATTAGTCATTTCTTTTCTTAAACATGTACGGAAATTCGTTTTCATGCTCTTTGAAAAACGTGATGCATGAACAATTAAATGCGTAACATAAACATACAGTCTGCGTACCATCAAGACGAATAAAAAAAACATAACCTATAAAAGCACTTAATCCTAACTACCCAACCAAAGCAATTAAACAAACAACTCCAATTTTCTTCGACACAACATCGACATACGGTGTAGGCCAATCGGCCATAGGAAGTCACGAGAACTTACATCGCGTCCTTTGAAATTTGAGCTCCGTCCACGAGCGTTGTTCACCTAAGGCAATTTACAACATTCGTCATTAAGATCGAGTTTAAACTGTCAAACTTCCAAACTAACGAAACCTTAACTAAGGAAATCTCCTAAAACTCTAAATCAACTCATTGAGGTATTTTATCGAGCAATTTACGCTCGACACCTCAAAACCTCCATTAATGGAGCTTTTAAGTTCTCCAACAACCTAAAATTTGCATTAATGACTATTAGCTCGCCCAACTACTTTTAATGCTCATTAATACGTTCACTAAAGTCATAAAAAGGGCAACCCTAGCCGTTTCTAACATAATCCGGCTATTTCACAAAAATCATAAACGAAACCCTAACCGTTTACTCCGCGTAAACCGAACATAAACCTTCCAAAACTATAGAATCATACCTAGGGTCGGGATTGGAGAAGAAACTGTGAAGAATGGAGGTTGATCGAAGAAGAAATTGCCGGCGTGGGTGAGAGATCGCGTGAGGAGGAAGGGGAATCGCCGAGAGGAGAGGAGAGAAAAAGTGAAGATTTCGTTGAAGTGCTGAGGAAGAAAGGATTTTGTGATTTTAAATAAATTTGGCTTGTCAAATGACGAGTTTGCCCTTCCTTTTGATTTTTTATTTGTTTCTTCTTTTGTTTCGTTAATTGACTAAATATTCGGTTTTCTTAAAATTTTCTTATTTCACCATTAATTCCAATTCATTACCGAGGCTTTATTAAAACTTTCCGTTCGCCAAACGGACTCAATTTGACATATTTTACGAAAATGTCACATTATATTGGAATAATATAATCCCGTAAAATTGGGTGTTACATATTTGGTTAAACAGCCCAGACCTTTTAGAAAGTAGACATCCTAAAGAGTCCGTAGAGCCTGGAATCGTCAAAAACTGGATAAGCATAGGATTAGTTACGCGATTTAGAAGTTTGGCCAAAAACGGTAGAATTTCAGGTTTAGTGGTTTTAGGGAGATTTTTAGCTTTCTTTAGAAGCTTGATGAGTGAGGATTATATTGGTGGATTGCGTTATGGTTTTTAGGTTCGTACGAGTTCCCGACGTAGCATACGAGTAAGAGGTTAGCTAAGGAGGCTAGGTAAATAATGTACGCTTGCATTTTGCCTTCGGGCCTACATCACAGATCGTTTGGAATGTATGTTTGTGATTCGTGTGTATGCATTGTATGTTTATTGTGTATTTTGTTGGCGTGTTTGATTTTGCATGTATCATGGTTTTCGAAAGGTACGTTAGTAGACGAAAATGAGTTTTCATGGTTTTTATGCATGGCATGGTACGATGTGAACGAAACCTAAAGTACGTAAATAAATTAAGAGATGTTGTATGCTCCGCGAATCCCAAGTGGGACTTAGACCAGAGGGTTTTATGCTCTGCAAATCCCAAGTGGGACTTGGGGTGGAGGGTTGTATGCTCCGCGAATCCCAAGTAGGTCTTGGGCTGGAAGGTGATGTGCTCCGCGAATTCTGAGTGGGACTTGGGTCGGAGGATGGGGGTTAAAACTCTATGTATCCCATAGCATTGGGCCGGAGGGTAAGAAGGAGAGAATGAATGAGTAAAACAAAAACGAGAATGAGCATGAAGCGAGATGGTAGAAATTGCATGTGTTAGGGTGTGAGATGTTTTAAATCATAAATTACATTACTTGCTTAGCGTTAGGCTAATAGTTGAGTTATGTGATATAGGTGACGAAGATTTAGCAGGTGAGATCGAAGATCAGACCAGGACTAGGGTGGTTGAAGGTGTCACGACCCCAGCAGGTCGCGACATAGTCTTAACCTCATAACCTGACTTATTCATTTACGAACAGAGGCATCTAGAAATCCATATATATATTTACCTTTTTTTTAAAAAAGAAAAGGATAAATTTCCTAAAACAATGAAGACAGGCGGAGAATTAATTTCCTCTCGAGTTACAACTTATTCGTTCACTAAATCGAACGATGTTGTAATCCACAGACTTTATCATCCAAAGAGTCAGACGACATTATCGTCCCCAGACGTTATCGTCCACAGACATTATCGTCTACAGAGTCAGACGACGCTGATGTCCACAGACGTTATCGTCCACAGACTTTATCGTCCACAGAGTCAGACAACATTAACGTTCACGTTGTCGTCGTCCACATACATTATCCTCCACAGAGTCAGACAACGCTGTCGTCCACAGACGTTATCGTCCACAGACATGATCGTCCACAGAGTCAGACGACGCTGTCGTCCAAAGACGTTATTGTCCACAGACATTATTGTCCACAGAGTCAAACAACATTATCGTCCAGACACATCATCTAGACTACATCGTCTAGACTACATCGTTCAAACTAAATCGTCTAGACTACATCGTCTAAACACATCGTCCAGACACATCGTCCAAACTTCATCGTCTAAACACATCGTCCAGACACATCGTCCAGACTACATCGTCCAAACTTCATCGTCCAGACTACATCGTCCAGACTTCAGCAAATTAACGGCAACTCTTGACATCTACGCTCAACTTCGACTTTCTGTTTTCCCCTCATTTCACCAGACATTTGTATGCTGATCGATCGCCAGTCTGACCGATTGATCGGCTAACTCTCTGTTTCCATAAACTCAAATTCCAACTCCAGAATCATCATGCACATAAACATCGTAAACCTCAACTTGAATACGTAGTGGAAGACTTAAAAACAAACAGTTGAAAATCTTTAATATTAAAATCCTCTTAAATCATATCAGTACTCAACTATCATGGTATTCACCGTTCATAAAAATCTTTATCTTACTTTCACTTCAATATCATGAACATATTAAGACATACTAAGAGCATCATCCCATGGGTCAAATTCGCCTCCAAGCCATTAATCATCGCCATGAGCACCCTCAAGCAACCCTACTTAAACATAGTCATTTGGTTTGCAATCCTCACCTTCCAATTCGTCACCTACATCATAAGGTTTGAACTATAAGCCTAATGCTTAGTAAGAAGTACAACATATACATAAATGCTCATGATGACATGCTTTGTGAAAATCATGCTCGTGTTCTTGTTTCATATCATGCAAATCATGTTCATGTTCTTGTATCATTTCTCACTTGACATGGATTAAGGAGGGATCGTGCTGGAAAGTAGGCAAAGTGCGTGTACATGGTCCTCTCGGACACGTAGTCATGGTCCATTGCATGGACAGTGATTCATGGTCCCTCGAGATGGACAGTTTTGTTGACATGGCCATACTACCCCAACCCTCACTTAATCATTTTCATATCTTTCATTCTCATGTTCTTCTTGTTACATTTCTTTCACATAAATCATGCATGCAACACATTTCATACGTCAAAGGGAAAAACATAATGCATATACATGAATGCATGAAAGAACATTACACTATAGAAAACGAACCATCATCATGTAATATATCGTAAAAACTACTCTATTTATCACAACATAACACTCAACGGGTCGTAGACATCAAAAAAATCTTTGAAACCATATTCCTAGTACCCTTGTGATGTAGGGCCTTAATGGCCGGATCCCTAACACACTCACTTACCTGGATTCCTTAGCAAGTCGTGCACCTCTCCTCTTTTCCACCTAAGACATTTCACATTCAAATGTTAAGAAAAGAAAACAATCCTGGATAACCTAGTTTCAAGACTAGTTAACTTCCTAACTAAAGTAACCCCCTAGATTTTAGTTTAAACCTCATAGACATTTCGTCGAGTACCTTGTGTGCATAACTTTGTTTCCAATGACATTAATGACATCCATTCCTTCAACTATCAAAGTTTAATCCCACATTCTTTATTTCTCAATCTACTATCATCAACATTCGTAAATATTTTCTTATTAGCTATTGACGCGATAAAACTATCAAGTTTCCAGCCTAAGCCAAAAATCTCATAAGTCCTTGGTTGAATGAACCTTTCTCGTAATCGAACTCCGACCGAACTAAACTCGAAGGGTTCTAGAGCCTTACCTAGAGTTCGAAGAAATGAAGGAAGAAATCGTTGGCTGTCGCGAAAGAGAAAGCTTGGAGGGAAATTAGCTTAGAGGGAAAGGGAGTCAGCTGAATATAGAAATTCTCGCGGAGGGAGAGGTTTTTATGAGAGTTTTAAGTTTCCTTATCCATATATATAACAATTAAAATCCATCTTAATTACAATTTTGCCATTCAACCTAATTTTCTCTCAAAACAAGTAATACTCGTTGTTTTAGATCCTCGTAATCTTCTTATTCCACAAACTATCCCAAAATTATTCACGGGATAAATACCTGGCCGAAAGTGCTGGGTGTTACAGGAGGAGTGCTCCCACGCGACGATCTGGCTATTTGTTAGGGCGACTTAACCCGGGTTGTGGCAGTGTTTTGAGAGTAAGGTTTAAGGGTATATTTTGTGTCTTAAAATGATTTGTTAAACTTGTGTTTTGATTTAGATTGGATAGATGAATTGTATAATTTTGGAATCATTTTTATGAATAAACGTATTTTGGAATTGTTTGGAAAAATTTGGTTTGAAGTGCTGAAAATGCAGGTTTTGAGTTCGAAGGATTTCAAACGTGATGCTGCTACATTTTTCTGAAAATTGGGAGGTTTTTAAGTAAGGTTAATAACAGTCAGGAATAGGGTGTCGACCTATGAGCATAGGTGTCGACCACTTTAGTGCAGGATGGGTCAAAGTGTCGACCCGAGGCTGCGAGTGTCGACCCCTCAGTGTGAAGCCAGTAAAAGTGTCGACCCCAGGCCTCGATCGACGGAAACAGAGGCTAATGAGGTGTCGACCTGTGCCTACAGGTGTCGACCAATTAGGCTAGGTGTCAACCCCAAAGTTTGACTGATGAAAACAGAGAGTAGTGAAATGTCGACCAGTACATTCAGGTGTCGACCGATGCCCTCAGGTGTCGACCGATGCCCTTAGGTGTCGACCAAATAGCCTGAGTGAGCGCGCCATGTGTGCGACGAGTGCACCAGGTGAGTGCGTGCGCATCGTATGGGTGACACGCGTGGCTCGGTCATAGTGTAAACTTTACTCAGAAGTGGCAAACTGGGTTCGGACAACTCGGGGCGCTACAGGTCCCATATGGATTCGTGCTCTTGTTTTGCTTCAGAACATGACTCAACAATTTTTCTACTTCTCATGTAACAAGTGTTTCAAATCGACATGTTGTCGTGCAATCGATCTTTTCATTTGTGAAAGTTGTCATGCTGATAACACAAGTGTAATTGAAAGGTGATTTCCTTATGCACAACGTGTTTCTCGCTTGCATCGCACATACTTCTATTTGTTTACATTTCATTGTCTCATCGTAGATGTTCTGTTGAGGTCAATTTGATGCAGAGGAATGTTATTTGATAGCGATACTGAAAAAATATTGTGCATAGAAATTGAATCTTTGGTTGTCATGACAACTGAGGTAGAGTCCTTGTGCTTCTCCATTATATTCAATGGACTTATTAATTCGATAAACTATTAATTACCCTTATTTGCTGCACCTTTAATTAATTTCTATTTTATTAAATGTAGGAGGTAATGGCAAGATAGTTGCATCATTTGAGGCAAAAAAGACTGTTGTCCGCTACTTCAAATTAAAAGTTGACAAAAAAGACTTTGAGAACTACAAAAGCTCACACTTCTTGGTACTCGTTGTTTATGAAGAAATGGACATTGTCCAACCTTCATCGCCTTCGGTCTCATGTGTGCCGATGCCATCCAATTCCTTATAGACCATCAAAAATGAAGTCCAAGTTCATCTTATGCCACATTACTTTAAAAGAGACTGGCGAGCTCGAGGATTGATTGTTTTGTTTGTGTCATCTCTGGAATCATTTTGATGTTCTCTGAGATCAGTTTGATGTTTTGTTTATAATATATTTGTTTAGCCTATCTTTTGAACAACTTATGTGATACTTCTTTTGACTTGTGATGATTTTTTGTTCGTTAGTTGTATTAGCGCACACGACGCTTTTATACTATGATGTTTGTAAATCGCTTGTGATGTATATTATCATTAAAAAAATATTGTTAAAATATTCTAACTAAGTGCTCCTACTTATATTTGTATTTGATAATCAAATATTTACTACCCTAAATTAAATACCACATTACTGAATTATTTTTCTGTTAAAAATGTCATTTCAATAACAATTTATTCTTCATATTTGCAACTCTTCTCTTTGACGGCCTGTAACGACCCCGACCGTTCCGGGTCGTCACAAGACTCTACTTGACGTTGACTTAGGCTTAGACATTTCGAGCGTAAAATTTTTTCGACTTTTGAAACATTTAAAACAAAGATAAAATCATTTTTTTGATAAAACGTCGACTCAGTTTTTGGGTCTTTAAAATCCTTTGAAATACATGGGATACGCTCGTAAAATACTTTAAAACGTATCGTAAAAAGTCGGGTCGAAACGTGTTTTGAAAAGTCAAAATTTGAAAAATTTCATTTGTGGTCACATGAGGTGCGGTGCGTACGCGCGCCCAAAGGGCCGATTGTTTGGCAGAGTCTCTGTCGCGCGATCGCCCAACCTGAGAGTGTGCCGATCGATCGGTGCTGAGCGCCGATCGATCGGTTGAGGCGCTGCACCAGCGTCTGCTCTAGCGTGCCCAACGCCTGCTCCAGCGCGCCCTGCCCGCCCATTCCGTGCCTCACTCCACTCCTTCACCTTTTTCTTCACTTTTCTTCATTCATTTCACCTACAATTCATACCCAAACTCACTTGCAACTATCCCAAGCATAAAACGCCTCAAACCCCAAACCCCGACTCAAAATTGCATCCGAAAACATAGCAAAAACTCATGAAAACGAACTGCATGGATCGATTTGAAAGCTTAGCATAACCCTACGAGTTTAAAATCTCCAAGGAGTTTCAGTATTTTTCAAAAATAAAGCTTCACTTCCTATACACTCTAATACCCTAACATTCACTTCAAAAACTTATCTTTGCGTAGACTTTCCCATCAACATATCAATTATCGAGGAAACCGTCATTAAACGTAATATCATCAAACTAGTTTCAAATCATCCTAAAACAACTATCTATATAATTTCCATATCTTTTCATCCAACCTACCCAAAATACCTATACTCTGGTTCCCACGGGTCAAAATCGCCTCGACTGCTCAGCGCACTCCCACGGGCATCCTTCTTCATCCTGTGCCATCATCTAGTGGAGGAACGTCTTCCTCACATTGCTCGAGATCACCTCGCGTCCTTAGCAACCGAGTGCCTCATTTTGAGCTTTGTCAGCTAGGGCTGTGATTCTGGAAGAAAACGGAGGAGAAACCGTTGATCGGAGAAGAGAATTGGTCGACGTTGAAGGAAGCGTTGAAGGAGCGGAGGAAAAGTCGCAGGGAGGAAAGGGAGAGAATTTCTCTTCTGGAGAAATTGTGAAGTCCCGAATAAGTTGGGGGGGGGGGGGGGATTTATGTTTTATTAAAAATTAACTTGTCAAATTACAATTTTGCCCCTTCACTTGGTTTTCAACTTATTTCGTTATTTAATTATCGATTTGACTTTTCCAAATTTCCTTACATCGCTAAATATTCCAATAAATCACTAGGGTTATAATAAAACTTTCTGTTTGCAAAACGGGCTTAATTTGCTATATTTATGAAAATGCCCTTATATATCGAAAAATGTGAAAACCCAAAAATCCAGGTGTTACATTCCACCCACCTTAATTAAAATTTTGTCCTCAAAATTTGCTTAGCTTATAGTTCTTGACATTAACCCCTCGTGTTTCGCAGCCTTATTCCTTAACCTATGGTTATTCCGCACTTTTCGAGTCCACTTCTCTCATTTTCTCCGAAAATTCACTTTTCTCATTCAAGAACCTTCATCCCATCAATGATTGGAACCAACCTTCATGGTTCTATACTAAAACTCCTAAAACCACATCGTCTGACATTAGTCTCATAACCCGCATTCTCCACTTTCAATTGGACTGAACACGTTTTTACTTATGCATCAAGTCCTATCCAATTCCTAAGTCTCCCAAATCAAATAACCCAACGGTATATTTTGTCACCTTAAATTTGTGCATGCCCCGGCCTTTACTAAATCACTCATAGGTTAAACCTTCTAAATCCTCTAACTTGATCTTATTGTCAGGTTTCCTCGATCAAAACTCTCTTTAAATCGTCTATCTACAAATAAAGCTACCTTCAAGGTGTTCCTAACTCAACGTTTTCCTTCGCTACCCTTTTTATAATAGTCATACTTAAGCTTCCTAACATCTCTCGGGTTAACTATCATTTGAAAGCTCTTACTAACTCCTAGTTTGTAATCCAATCTTTTGCACAAATCCATCGATTCGCTCTCAACTATTCACTGGCCTTGACTTGGCTAAATACGAGTAGGACCTATGAAATTTTTCAACTTAACCTCACTCCTAAGTTTGCTTAAATAATTTCCGTGCAATTCCTCAATCCGCACGGCACTAAACAATAATCTAAACTTCAAGAATTAACCCTTTATTTAATTTAACGATTCCCTTCTCTTATCCTTAATATCACCCAACTCCTACACCTTTAAACCCAAAGAATTCGCAACTCTTTATTCTGTTACTTCACCTATAATTAATGCTCACTCTAGTTGAATCGCTATCTCATCTAACTTTACACTAAACTATTAACCATGGCCTTGACTTTAGGGTGCTAAACTCTCCTTTAATTGGTTAAAATCTTTAAGCTTTCAAGTTAATTCTAACTCTTATGTTCTTGCTCTACATCATCTAATCAAATTGCGCCACATGCCTGACGTGTCTTCTACTCATCGACCACTCTTAACTTCATGCGAATCCAAAATATACGAGTTCTGCTATACTCACTTACCCACTTAAACGTACTAATGGTATCTCGACGATCTAGAGTATCCCTCAATAAGTTTTATATCTAAGCTTCAAATTTTTCTCTGAATCGTCATATTCTAAAATTCCAAGGGTTTGTCAACTAGGGTCTAGTTTCTATCTATTTCAATCTTATATCTCGTAAGTTATATCCCTCTAATGGTAACTAAATTCTAAGTGTACAACTTATTGTGGTTAAGTCAGGCTAATCCTATTAATGCATAACTCTCTTTCTATAAGGTCTATATCGTCCTGTATTTAACCTATTGTCTTCTCGTCGAGGTTCACCAAGAAACCCTTCTTACTCACCTTCTAATATTCTCTTATCTTTCTATTTTCAAACCTATTTTTATCTATCGCACAATTATCACCTTCAAATCATCTGTAATGTCCGACAATTTCACCGCATAGATTTCCAAAAATGCATAGCATTTATAGTTACAATTTGTAATAACTGAACAGTTTATCGTGCAACTTATTATAGGTGTCTCGTAATTGATGTTTAAATTATTTTCAGCCAATAGTAAAAGTTGTTGATTTAGGTTGAAACGTCAAATATATATATTAAGAGGTTAATTGTAGTAAATTGTTTTAAGGTAAAGTAAAGCATGTTAGTTGGCAAATAGAAACATGGAGTTTTAGGTTGAAAAGTCAAAGATAAAAAGGTGAGAACCATGTTGGGAACAAAAGAGAATGAGAATTCACGTTGAAAAGTAAAGAAGAAAGAAGAAAGTAATGAAGAGGAAGGGAAAAAGTAAAAGAAATGAATTATGTGAGAAATAAGAAGAAGTGGGGGAGATAAGAAATTGCAACGGTTGAAAGTCAAAGGTGAGTTTTATTTGTGGCTTATATGGCATAGAAGGAAAAGTCAATTAAGGTAGGCAAGAGTGTTGTTTGGCGTTGAAGACAACAAAAGGAAGGAAAAGTTGAAGAAAGAGGTGGAGTGAAGGGCAATGTTGTAATTTCCCTAGGGATAGGTAGATAACACTTATCTTCTAAGTGTTTTAATCCATCTTTTCTCTCCTTTTCCCCATGTTTCTTCTCCTCCATTCTAGAAACCTCTCACGCCAACTTCTTCTCCTCTTCCTTGAGATTACTTCACGGTATGTTGTATGTTAGATTTTGCTTATGAAAAGGTTGGTTGGTTATGTAAAAAGGTTTATTGTATGCTTAAGAAGGGTAGTTTGATGGAGTGTTAATGGATGCTTTGATGAACCCTAGAGGGCTGAACGAAAATAAGTTTCCATTCTTTCGGTCTTGAATGTTTTGATACCTAACCTAGATTTAAGAGTTTTTACGGTTTAAGATGAAAGGACATGAGAGAGTTGAACAATTTCGATGCAAAATCGATGAACTAGAGGGCAGTTGGCGATTTTGTAATTTCAGTTTTGTGAGTTAGTTTTATTTGATAAATCGAATTGAGCATGCTAAAATAGACTCTTCAAGGAGTCCATAGCCGTTGGAATTATCGAATTCAAATATGTATAGTAAAAGATATGAATTTTTAAAGTTTGGCTATTTTGTTAATATTTTTGAAAATTTTATAGATGATAGTTAAATTTGAATTGGATGTTTAAATGAGTACTTGGATATGTTCTTTCATTTGAAGCAGTTTGAAATGTGAAAGTGTGTTATATAGGTCGTTAGTTGGAATGTGTATGGGTATTGACGGTAGTTGATGTAATTGTATAGGTTTGCAAGTGAAACAAGAAGTGGAACATATTGTTGCAACCAAACTCGGGACGCGAGGTAAGTGGATGTTTGCATGTGTTTTGGCTGATTGGCCTACACCACAAATGATGGCTAGAATGTTGATTTTCGAGATGTTAGTTGGAGAGTTTTGGTTTTGGTTTTGGTAGAAGTTTTAGGTTGTGAGTGAATTTAATTATTATAATTGCTTGTTTATTTGATGATTTGCTTACTAATTTATTATGCTTACAGCATTTTAGGATATGTGTAAGTGACACGCATTCATGCATCATGGTTTTTTCAAAGCATAGAAAATGATTTTATGCATATGTTTTCACGTAAACAAGAACAAGAGAATACAGAACAGTAAAATACGTAAATAATTATTGGGGGGAGGGAACTGAGTTTGGCCGCACTAATGGCGGTGCGTCCGGGGGCTCCAAGCCCTGTCCAACCCATGTCGATGGCGGTGTATCCGCGGGCTGGGTTCAAGGCAGGGGGTCTTTACAAAAAGATGGTCGTTCTGCCAGAGGGACAACAGTTAGGCCATCTCTCCTCTAGAAGCCATACCTCAATAACTCATGTCATGCAAGAAAATAAAGAATAGACTCAGTGCATGTTTTACGAAGAACATGATCATAACATAGTCATGAGCATGCATTTTATTTAGTCCTACATCACTTATTAGGCATTAGGCTCATTACTTTCTTTGTGGTGCAGGTGATATAACAGGTAAATTGACAGAGCAGTTGGTGAAGGACGTCCATGGTAGTGTGCTTGGCGTTGTTAGGGCGATTTGACCTGTGGGCCAGTAATAGGTATTTTGGGTAAATATGTATAAACAGACGTTTTAAATTTTAGTTAGATAATGGGCTTACAGATTTCCACCATGTTCTGTGAACATAACTGGGATTGTTGTTGTTTTGAGTTGCTTAACGAAATAACGTTGTGTTTGATTTGGGATAACTATGAATTAGGTTGATTATGGATGAATGGATGATTTGAAGTGTGATTTTTAAGATTTTGATAATGTTCATAGGTTGAATCAAAATGTATGGAAGTTATGGTGTTTCATGAGGAAATTTTAGGTGTGTAGTGAAGAAAATGGAGGAAAAAGAAAGAACGGTGCGAGGTGGATGTGTTTGGAAGGACAAACCCGAATCTCAGCCGATCGGTCGCCAGTTTGGGCGATCGATCAGCCAAATTGATGTTTTTTTATAGTGTTGGCCGAGAGGTAGCCGATCGATCGGTAAAACACTGTTCATAGGTACTGTTCACTGAAAAAAAAATTAAGGAAATTTCACACACGTTTTATAGGAAGTTTTGAAATAAACGTACACTCATTTTGGAGAATTTTTACATATGTTTACTATTTTCTTAATAATTTCTTAGAAAGTTTCACGACAAGCCACGTTAGTAACGTCCGAATCACGGGTTGCTACATCATCACTCTATACTATATCTCTATTCTAATATCCTTCATTCCATTAACCGTTGAGATAAAACTATACCTGAAATAACTGAAGGTCTGACCTCATCATCAACGTCACCAGGCTCGATAAAAGCAAAGATCCTTGGCACAACCCTTCTCTGATCTCTGCCTGATTGGTCTTTGGCTGGCTTCAGGCAATCTTTGACATAGTGGCCAATCTCTCCACATCGATAGCACCTATCTGTGCCTAATCTGCAATCGCCATAATGCTCCTTCTGGCATTTAGGACATAGAGGATTTTGAGTAGCTCCTTCCATCTGTTTTCCCTTGCCTTGGTCATTCCTTCCCTCATACGGCCTTTTTACTCCTCTTTGTTGTTGCACCTGATGTTGTCCTTTTGGTTGCCAACCCTTGTCTTGAGATTGAGGCTGAATCTCCCAAAAGAATCCTCGGTAGGCTCCCTCAGTTTGACACATGTTAATTCTGCAGCTTTGAACTCCAGAGCTCTGATCGCAATATCTGTATAGGGTACATCCATAACTCCGGATATAATGACGCTCTTCCGAATCTCCGGATTCAACCCTTGCATAAATTGGTGCACCTTGTCCTCATTCTCGCTCACCAGGCGTGGTGCAAACTGAGACAATGCTTCAAACTTCCGTATGTACTCAGCTACCGAACCAGTCTGTCGTAGCAGCGTAAATTCTGTTAATTTGGCCGCTCGCACTGTACCGCTGAAATATTTGTCATAAAACACGGTCTTGAACCGTTCCCAAGTTATCATTGTCACGTCCGTAGTTGCTTTGATGGAGTCCCATCAAAATCGAGCGTCCAATGCGAAATGAAAGGTAAGGCATGCAACCTTCTCCCCATTCTCGATCTTTGCATACGCTAACATGTCCTCCATAGTCCGAACCCACTCCTCAGCAACAGAGGGCTCTGAAGACCGACCGTTAAATATCAGAGGTTGTAACTGCTGAAATCTCTCCATACCGTGATTGTTTGGAACTACCAACTCTTGGGCTCTGAGACCCTCACAGCTTATTAGTCTATCGATTTACTGAACTTGCATATCCATATGTTGAGCCTGACGATTGAGTAAATCCGTCAGCCTATCCATGACTTCATTCCTAGCGTCTCTACCTCGGACCATATAAAAGTTAAAGACAAATAATCCTAACAAATCAAAATAAAAGAAAGCTTATAAACGTACTTACAGTTGAGGAAGCATGTCTGTGTAGTGGCTTGTGCAGTCGAGTAGTCTACCATATTTTAAAATTGGGGAGCTCTGATACCACTAATTGTAACGACCCCAACCGTTTCGGGTCGTCACAAGACTCTACTTGACGTTGACTTAGACTTAGACATTTCGAGCAAACTTTTTTTTCAACTTTTGGAACATTTAAAACGAAGCCAAAACCATTTTTTGATAAAACATCAACTCGATTTTTGGGTTTTTAAAATCCTTTGAAATACGTGGGAGACGTTTATAAAGTACGTTTAAAAAGTATCGTAAAAGGTTGGGTCGAAACGTGTTTTGAAAAGTCAAAATTTGAAAAATTTCATTTGCGGTGCGGCGCGCGCGTCACCCAGGCAGCAGCGTGCACAGAGGGCCAATGGATCGGCGCTTCGCGCCGATCAATCGGTAGAGTCTCTGCCACTCGATCACCCAACCCGAGCGTGTGCGGATCGATCGGTGCCCAGCGCCTATCGATCAGCTGGGGCACTGTAGTAGCGCGCGCCAGCGCCTATTGCACGTGCCCTTGCCGCCCATTCCGCACCTCACTCCACTCCTTCACCTTTTTCTTCACTTTTTTACATTCATTTCACCTACAATTCAAACCCAAACTCACTTCCAACTATCTCAAGCATAAAATGCCTCAAACCCCAAAACCCGACTCAAAATCGCATCCGAAAATGTAGCAAAAACTCATGAAAACGAACTGCATGGATCGGTTTGAAAGCTAAGCATAACCCTACGAGTTTAAAATCTCCAAGAAGTTCCAATATTTTTCCAAAATAAAACTTCACTTCCTATACACTATAATACCCCAACATTCACATCAAAAACTTATCTTTGCATAGACTTTCCCATTAACATATCAATTATCCAAGAAACCGTCATTAAACGTAATATCATCAAACTAGTTTCAAATCATCCTAAAACAACTATCTATATAATTTCCATATCTTTTCATCCAATCTACCCAAAATACCTATACTCTGGTTCCCACGGGTCAAAATCGCCCCGACTGTTCAGCGCACTCCCACGGGCATCCTTCTTCATCCTGTGTGATCATCTAGCAGAGGAACGTCTTCCTCACTTTGCTCGAGATCACCTCATGTCCTTAGCAACCAAGCGACTCGTTTTGAGCTTTGTCACCTAGGGCTGTGATTTTGGAAGAAAACGGAGGAGAAACCGTTGATCGGAGAAGAGAATAGGTCGACGTTGAAGGAAACGTTGAAGGAGTAGAGGAAAAAGTCACAGGGACGAAAGGGAGAGAATTTCTCTTTTGGAGAAATCGTGAAGTCCCGAATAGGGGGGGGGAGATTTATGTTTTAGTGAAATTTTAACTTGTCAAATTACAATTTTAACTTGTCAAGCATCAAGCTATTAATCCTCATGGAGGAAGCTCATTGTTGATTCTAGAAGGTCATTTAGTCCACATTGTGTTTGCTTTAATTTTTAGTGTAGTGTTGGATTTCATTTATGTATTAGTTTGTAATATTGATGGTGGGAACCATCTAGTGAGGAAAAGAGAGTCACATGGCAAGGAGAGACCATAAAGTATTAGGTTACCTCATTTGGCCCAAGCACTCCTATTTTTCCTCTTTTCTTCCTTTGAATTTTTACTAGTTTTGTAAGAGTTATGGGTGAAAACCCTAATTCTCTTGGAAGTACTATTTATACCAGCCTTATGGATTGTAATCGTCAGCTTATTTTGAATGAAAATTTTGTGTGGACTTCTTCTTCCAAAATTGAAGTTCCCTTCAAGTGGCCACCTCTCCTTGCTGAGTAATATCCAAGTGTAATGCGTGTGTCATTTGGATTCCACCTTTGTGAGTGTTAGTGGACTCTATTTTGATATGTCTCTTCTCCATTCTCTTACTCTAGAGGCGAAATACCTAGCAATGGTGTAGATAACTTTCAACTCCCATCATTGAAGCAACATCCACCAACAAGATCCAAAAGAGTTGTTATGGTTTGTTATTTCGTTCTTAGCCGAGCAGTTAACACTTCCGCAAACATAACTTTTCATCCACAACGATTCTGCCCCTGATTTTTTGAGACATTCAAAGTAACTTATAAGGAACCATCTTGTCCAAAAATCGCATCCATACATTTTCAAATGTGGGACTTATAACTTTCCAAAGTTTGCTCATTGTCTCGACCGGAGCAGTATTCATGGTTCCTAGCACCCCTCGCCATTTCCGTCATAAATTTCACTCAACGCATCCTTTCACCCTTAAATTTGGATCACAACTTCTTCCCTCCCCTCACCAACAACTGTACAATTTTAGCTTCCAACTCTTCAAGGAGATTGAGTTGCACCTGTGCAAAAATGTTGCTATGCTTAGCCAAGCAACCGTAGTTAAGCCAACATTGTGTCAAGTACTTGCCCAATTTTGTGGCACGTCACAGTTGGTCAAAATCGTCGTCAATCTGAGGTTGGTAATTCGACATCTATCGCTCAATAATGGTGTTTTGTCAAGAAATTATAATTTTTTTCATCTTCGATATTGTGAGGAACTTAAGCATGCAGTACTCCTAATTTTAGAGCAATTTGGGAGGTTGTAGTGACCAATTTTGCAGTGGTGTGTTGATATATTCAGAGATTGGAAATCGACCGTTGAAGATATAAATTTGGTTTTTTCTTTCCTTCTCTTTTGGTTGAGGATCAATCTAAATTATCTCTTGTTGTAAATTTGAAAGGAAATTTGCGGGATTCATTTGGTTGAGCAGAGCATGTCTGTGATCAACGGGTTGAAGGTATAAAACTCCCAACTTTTGTCTCTGTTTTGTGTTGATTTTAAGAGTGAAAAATGGATGCTTTGATTTGTACGAGAATGAGTTTATTGTGAGGATGAAACTAGTCGCTATGAAAAAAGGATTTTGGCATGGACAGCTAGAAACCTTGGCGAAATGGGCAACGTCACCAAGGAAGGCGATGTTGAACCACATTTGTAGCAGAGCAGGTTCCTTCTGAACTGTAGGTCAAACTTCGAGTTGAACCCTATCTTGAGTGGGTTGGGCTCCAGATTGAGCTGCGGTCCAGCATTAATGTTTGATTACGGTCTAGTTATGTTCAACAGTTCCTAGTACTAACCCATTTAGTTGGGTCACCCTTAAATGTTTTGGGTTGCTTACTTGATGACAGATTGGGATATTTTGGGTCGTTGTTCAATTTCTTTTAGACTGTGTCCAGCCCTTTTTGGGATTTGATTTTGAGTTTGATTTTAACCCAAATTTTACAAATAAATTACTCAATTAAAGATGAATATTGTAAGGTAATAATTGGATATTAATATATCAAATTTTGAACCAAAAATTTAATAAGCTTAATAATTGGGTATTAATACATCAAATTTTGAACCAAAAATTTTATATTCAATTTCGCACGCCTTAATTAATTAATTTATTTTTATAAAATAATTATTAAAAATCCTTTGCTAGTGTTTTGTTTTGATGCATGTATTACTTTATGCACGTTTTTATTTCGTGTCATGAAAAATTTGTATTAATTAGAGTAGTGGGACAGCATTCTATGTTGTGTATCTGGACAAAAAATCCTAAACAAACTCAGAGTGTTTTATACAACATTTGCAAATTTGCATAAGACATGATATGTACGGAGACCGTGAGAGCCTCAATTTTTATTCAGATTTTAATTTGTTAAATTGACATGGATAATAGAAATCAAATATATGTTCCTATTGTAACACCCGACATTTCGGCCAGGTGATTTTCTGACCATTTTCATTGTCACCCTCTTATTTAACCTTTATGATTTAAATTTAATGTTAAGACAAATTTATTACAAGTTAAGTAAAACTAGGTTGGGTGGCAGTTTTGTAATTAAAACTGATGGATTAGGTATAAATAGGAAATGGAAACCTTAAACCTCATTTATTGCCACTGTAGCCGACATTTCCCCTCGGCGATTTCTTCTCTCCCAAGTTCTTGCTTCCGGCTACCAGAACTTCCCTTACCGATGGCTGGTTTCGAGCTTGCTCTTCTCTGCAAATCCACACCCGAGGTATGAAATGGACAATGTAGTCATTCATTAGTAAATGGAGCTCTGTTTTCAGCTCGGCACTGAGTTTGGATTTTTTTTTAGCAGTGGTCGAGTAGTTTAAGACTTTTTAAAATCTGAGAGTAGAAATGTCATCCCGAATCGATTCTGAGCATTTTTTTTAGTAACCAACTCGGATTTAATCAATGGTAAAACCTGTCCACCTAGTTTCGGATTTCAGACTGCAGTGTGTCAAACAGAGGAATCGGGATGACTTTAGCTATTAGATCTTAGGATGGATTATGATTAGGACTATTAGGACTTTGTTTTAACTACTGTAATGTACATGTTTTAGGTGGAGAAGTTAAAGAGAGGAAGTTCGGATTGCTAAGGAATCCAGGTAAGTGAATGTATTAAGATTTCCGGCCACTAGGGCCCTACACCGCAAGGGTATTAGGAAATCACTGAGATGTTAGCTTATTGACTATGATTTGTTATTTCCACGATATGAAGAAGTTGAGTAAGTAAATGTAAAGTTACAGGATGTTTTACTTGTCCTTATGATATGACTTCTCTCTATGAACTTTATGTCTATGCACTGTGTCCCTGTTATGATTAAGTTGAGAACATGAAAAGCAAATGTAACCAAGATTAAGTGCAGAGCGGGGAAAAGACTATGTTATGTATGACTCGCGAAATCTCCCACTGGTGGAGGCCGAGTTAATGTTACGTATGACTCGCGAAATCTCCCACTGGTGGAGGCCGAGTTAATGATATGTATGGCTCGCGAATTCTCCCACTGGGGAGGCCGAGTGATGTATCATGATTGCCGCGATAGGCAAATGATCATGTATGACTGCCGCGATAGGCAAATGACTATGTACCCCTGTCTTCCTCCCTCGTCTCCTGCCTTAATACATGTTATGTAAATGATAAAGATGAACATGAATGAGAAATGGTTTATGAACTTATGTCTCTTTAAATTGTGTACTCATGTATATCTGTCAGCATGCATTCCTTACTAAGCATTAAGCTTATAGTTAAACCTTATGGTGTAGGTGAAGAAGGTTCAGGTGAGGATGTTATGTTCAAAGAGAATGCTTAAGGCTGGTTGCTGGAGGATGCTCAAGGTGACAGTGCGGGACTGGAGAGGCGATTTATGACCCCTGGTTAAGACTCTTATGTTACAGTATGTTAAAGGATATGGTAGCTTAAGTAGGATGAGATTATTTTAAAACGTTGAGCTTTGAAACTGTCTAGTGGATCACTGAGTCAGGGAATGATTATATAGAATTATAAATAATCTGTTGCTTAAGTCTTCCGCTATATGCATTTTGAATGAGTTGTGTTTTCTTTCTGTTGGGAGGAGTCATTTGATGATTTAGTGTTCTCTACCGTAAGACGGAAGCCGGATGAGGCAATCTTCCGGTTGACGTCATCGGCAGATGCCGAGAGTTAATTGTTTGATGGTTTAGTCTTCCGGCTGACGTCATCGGCAGATGCCGAAGGGTATTGTTTGTTGGTTTAGTCTTCGGAAGATGTAAAATGTGTTTTGTCGCTTAGCGACCGGAAGATGTAAAATGTGTTTTGTCGCTTAGCGACCGGAAGATGTAAAATGTGTTTTGTCGCTTAGCGACCGGAAGATGTAAAATGTGTTTTGTCGCTTAGCGACCGGAAGATGTAAAATGTGTTTTGTCGCTTAGCGACCGGAAGATGTAAAATGTGTTTTGTCGCTTAGCGACCGGAAGATGTAAAATGTGTTTTGTCGCTTAGCGACCGGAAGATGTAAAATGTGTTTTGTCGCTTAGCGACCGGAAGATGTAAAATGTGTTTTGTCGCTTAGCGACCGGAAGATGTAAAATGTGTTTTGTCGCTTAGCGACCGGAAGATGTAAAATGTGTTTTGTCGCTTAGCGACCGGAAGATGTAAAATGTGTTTTGTCGCTTAGCGACCGGAAGATGTAAAATGTGTTTTGTCGCTTAGCGACCGGAAGATGTAAAATGTGTTTTGTCGCTTAGCGACCGGAAGATGTAAAATGTGTTTTGTCGCTTAGCGACCGGAAGATGTAAAATGTGTTTTGTCGCTTAGCGACCGGAAGATGTAAAATGTGTTTTGTCGCTTAGCGACCGGAAGATGTAAAATGTGTTTTGTCGCTTAGCGACCGGAAGATGTAAAATGTGTTTTGTCGCTTAGCGACCGGAAGATGTAAAATGTGTTTTGTCGCTTAGCGACCGGAAGATGTAAAATGTGTTTTGTCGCTTAGCGACCGGAAGATGTAAAATGTGTTTTGTCGCTTAGCGACCGGAAGATGTAAAATGTGTTTTGTCGCTTAGCGACCGGAAGATGTAAAATGTGTTTTGTCGCTTAGCGACCGGAAGATGTAAAATGTGTTTTGTCGCTTAGCGACCGGAAGATGTAAAATGTGTTTTGTCGCTTAGCGACCGGAAGATGTAAAATGTGTTTTGTCGCTTAGCGACCGGAAGATGTAAAATGTGTTTTGTCGCTTAGCGACCGGAAGATGTAAAATGTGTTTTGTCGCTTAGCGACCGGAAGATGTAAAATGTGTTTTGTCGCTTAGCGACCGGAAGATGTAAAATGTGTTTTGTCGCTTAGCGACCGGAAGATGTAAAATGTGTTTTGTCGCTTAGCGACCGGAAGATGTAAAATGTGTTTTGTCGCTTAGCGACCGGAAGATGTAAAATGTGTTTTGTCGCTTAGCGACCGGAAGATGTAAAATGTGTTTTGTCGCTTAGCGACCGGAAGATGTAAAATGTGTTTTGTCGCTTAGCGACCGGAAGATGTAAAATGTGTTTTGTCGCTTAGCGACCGGAAGATGTAAAATGTGTTTTGTCGCTTAGCGACCGGAAGATGTAAAATGTGTTTTGTCGCTTAGCGACCGGAAGATGTAAAATGTGTTTTGTCGCTTAGCGACCGGAAGATGTAAAATGTGTTTTGTCGCTTAGCGACCGGAAGATGTAAAATGTGTTTTGTCGTTTAGCGACCGGAAGATGTAAAATGTGTTTTGTCGCTTAGCTAGCGACCGGAAGATGTAAAATGTGTTTTGTCGCTTAGCGACCGAAGATGTAAAAATGTGTTTTGTCGCTTAGCGACCGGAAGATGTAAAATGTGTTTTGTCGTTTAGCGACCGGAAGATGTAAAATGTGTTTTGTCGTTTAGCGACCGGATGATGTTTTAATTTAGCACGCGAGGCCCACGTGCCTACCGGAAGATGTCTCCTTTAGGTGATGTTAAGCGAGTCACGCGTAATGCACGTGATGACCGGACGACTAAGTTTCTGAGGGTTGTCAACGCATGCGACCCATGCAAACTCGAGTGGTATTTTATTAAGAGAACTGAGGGCACTTCCTCTTTTCCCAAAATTGTCAAGAAACCAAGGACCGAGTCTAGTCGCTCGACTCTGTGAAAGTTTGAGCCGACGAGGCATGGGAAGTCGGGCACGAGAGGGTTCGTCTTCCTTAATGGTTCTGCGTCCCTATTACCAGTTTTAAAAAAAAAAAAGTATATGTAAAATGTGAAAGTCTGTTGAGAGATAGTAAGTGAATGTAATAACAGTAAAAGTCAAGCAAACGATTAATGAAAGAATGTGAACACGTGACGGCTCCTGGCCGGGGTCGTTACACCTATTGAGTTTAGTCGACTCACCCCAACGACACCTCTTTAAGGAATTAACCAAGAGGACTTTCAGATACCGACTCGGAGTAGGATCGACGTGAAGATTTCTGAAGTTTATTATTTTCCTAGAAATATATTTTCTTCGAGAGGTTAAACTTTATTAGAAAATTGTAAATCTTTTATTTATTTAAATTTATCTGGCATATTTATTTTCAGACATATATTGCTGCATTATCTTAGATGTGATACGAACCAAGGAAGACTAAAAACTAAAGATTCAATCAAAGATAGTATGGTAAAGATCCATTAAAGGAATGTGAAGCTTTTAAAATTGTAAAAGAAGAGTTTTTTATTGAAAAACTACAAGTACAAGCCAAAAAGATGATTGGAGAGAGATGCATAAAGATTTACACGGATTGGAGAGAGAAACACGAAGATTCACACAAGTTTGAAAAGAGATACAGATTCATGTAGATTGTAGAGAGATAAAGATTTACGTGGATTAGAGAGAGATATGGAATCACGTAGAAGATCCAGTCATTCAGCGAAGAACATGCACATCTAGCAAATCACGTTTAAACGAAGTTTAAAATGTGCGATGCAATCTGATCACACAAGATTACAAAATTTTTTTTATTTTATTAAGATTTATCGTTACTTTTTAGTATTATTTAATTAAAGTTTGTAGCATATTTAAAGGCAAAACATATTCGGTTTTAGAAGAGATTTGTTTTAATAGAATACAAAACTTGAGTTTTTTTTAGAGATGATTTCTCTTTCTTTTTTTGTGAAGAACTTGATATTCATCAAGTATTGACTTGGTAGGTCACTTTTAATAGCTTTGGTTCTTACCAACAAGTTTGGTTTTGGTCAAGTTCCTCTTTTGATAATTTTGGTTCCATTTGCAATGTTCAATCGTGGTCAGGTTCCTATCTTTTCTTGAATCACACGGCGATCCTTTTGTTTATTTCGCATTGTTGACAGGGCTTGGATTTCAAACATCCGAGGTTCGCATCAAGATGTCACTAATGGATCTAAAATATATCCATTTTGGTTTGGATGCTGCATTTATTATTGTAATGAAAGTCTTCTACTGCCTAATTTATTAAAACTAAGTTTAATGGTCGGACGACGCGGTCTGATAAAAATGACCCTTCCGGCAATCTAGCATAAAAACTGACGATCCGAAGATCCATCAATACCTCATGAGCTAGAAAGAGAAATGAAAGTAATGGCGATCTGAATATCCATCAATGTTACCCCGGGTAGCCGAAAAGCAAGCTCAGTACGACACTACCCGTAAATCAAAATACAAAAATACCTTGATCAGATTTAGGGATTCGAAACCCAAGGTGCGCATAGTCACCACCCTATTATCCATTTCTATAACGCTGCAAACAAGACAACTTTCATGCAACAGAAAGTGTACTGGAATATCCTACTAATACCGACACCGAGACTGTCCAAAATATCACGAAGATTCATCCTCCCAAATATGAATATATCAACAATAATAAAATCATGCATAAATGGAAACGATCTAAATCATACGTATATACATGTAAAAACCGAATTGCTGGCGATCAGGCCCTATCAGGTTTTATACCGATGACAAATCACCAAAATAGGTTTTATAAAATGATGCTGCAAATGCGATGCAAATTGAAAGATTAAGATCAGTTATGCGATGTCACACAAGGAACTTCGTGTGACACCGATAATTAATGCAATGAGGGACAATATAAATATACGGAAATAAATGACACAGGAGGTTGGTAACGCAGTTCGGCAACCAGCATACGTCTGCGGGGTGACGCCTAGATATAAAAACATTTCTTTGAGTTCACAAAGTTACAAGACAATCGGACTTATACAAATAATGACTCCCTCTTATCTTTGATGCCGCCTCTAGCTAACTTTCCCAAGGAAACTGTTTTTGCGAGCTCCCCTCGACATAAGATCGACCTATCCCGAGATCTAGAAAACAACAAGATCCCCTTGTTGTTGATTCCTCTCGGAATCCATGTTATGGCAAGATCCCTTCGCCCACGATCAAAGTGAGGTGCTCTCCTTGTCTAAAAACAGAACTCCTCCCTAGTTCGGATGCAGTCTCTGTAACGCCCAGAAATTTCGGTTTATGGGTTTTTAGTTTTAGGTTTTCGGGGTTTTGATTTTTAAGTCTTATAGAGTTTTAATTCGTAAAAATAGTAAATTAAGTCCGATTGGCGAACGGGAAGTGTTGTTAGAACCCTAGGAATAAATTGAAATATTTCGAGAAATAAGAAATTTTCAGAGAAACCAATTCGATAGACGAAATAACGATTTAAGATAAGAAATTAACTAAGGGCAAAATAGTAATTTTAGAAATCAAATTTATTAAAAATCCCCCTCCCCTTCTGGTTTCTCATTTCTCCAGAGCTCTCCCTCCTCTCCTCACGATTTCTCTTCTCCTCCATTGCCATTTCTCTCCAACGGCAACCAACCCTCCAATTCCGGCGATTTTTTCCTTCGAGTTTTCTTCCCCAAATCGATACTGTAGGTAAGTTCTATACTTGGGGTATGTTTAATTGTTATTTTAGAGTTGATATTTGTAACGCCCCCGAACCCGACTCGGCTCAGTGCGCTACTTTGCTAAGCTATCCTGCGTTTAAAACGACGTTTAAAATAATTTTTGATAAAATTTTGACTCGGTTTTCAGGTTTTATGAACCCTCGAAAAATGTCGGTAAACGTGCGTGAAATACGTTTAAAATACGTCGAAAAATGTCGGGTCAAAACATAGTAGAAATAGCGCGCCCAACGCCCGATCGATCGCGCCCAGCGCCCGATCAATCGGGCCTCCTAGGGTCTTTTCGGCCAAAAATGCATTTTTTTTCACTTTTTTTCAACTTTCCTCACTTTTCTTCATTTTTCATTGAGCCAAACACCTCCAAAAATTCTAAAATTTTTACCACATGATCCCAACACCCTTAACTCCGTGTCCCGTAAAAATCTTGAAAAATCAACTTAAAACGATAATCAAGAAAAATAGAGAAACTAAAACTGACGTCGTTTGTTTTAAAACCAAAACGAGCGGTATAACGCCTAAAATTCTATAAACCAAACCTGAAACCAAACCAGAAATCAAAGTAGTTTAAAATTCCAAATATGTGCAACCACTATCCAACAACACAACTGACTCGTAAACGTCCAAAATAGCTAAGAAAACATTTACAACACAACATACCAAATCTCTCCACTTTTCTAACTTTTCTCCAAGCAAATCCTTTCCAAAATACTTATAAAAATATTCTACATCAAACTCCCACAAAATACCCGAGGAAGTGGTCGCGACACCCCGACAATAGCCCGCACTGGCATACTCCATGCATCACCAACTGCTGCCTAGTCCTGACCTGTCTCCTCTACCTCACCTGTGTAAAACTCGTGACCTACACCATAGAACACAAAAAGTAAACCTAACGCTTAGAAAGTAGGGAAATAATACACAGTACATAAACGCATGCTCGACTCAACCCTAACATGCAGTTTCTACACACTCTGTTGTATTCATTTCATTCTGGTTGCATTTATCTTTCACTTGCGTGTGAATCAAGTAGGCACACGCCCCAACACAATCCAGGACGGCCACACCTTGACCCACGGAGCAAGATCGGAGGCACACATCCTAAACAATTCGGGACGGCCATACCGAATCTCCTCCCATCGACCGTAGAATTCTCAATGTGCCTTCAAGCACGAACAGGTCGAGGCATTCATACGTCTGACACGTTACGTAATTTAGCATAGCATCTCTAAAGAATCCCTCTCGGGGTGCTCCAACGAGCCACTTGCCCGACGAGGCTGTTCTACTCGAGACCAAATTGCATATCCATTTTCTTTATCTTACATTTCATTCTCACCAATCAAACATGCCAAACACATGGTTTCGTAGTTAGAAACAATGGTGCATGTCACACAATGCTCGACTCAAAACAAAACACAACAAGCATGCAAACAATCCCCACCGTTCCATGGTGTAGGCCCGAAGGGAACGAAACATGCATCCACTACTTACCTGATTGCTCCAGAAAAGTTCTGTCACTTCGTCCAACCGAACTACTCGCTCGATTACCTAACAAATAAGGAAAATTCACTTAGTAACAAACTAAGGGATTCTAAAGAAATCAACTAAACCAAACTAACACTAACTTTTCAACCTAACTCTTTAAATCCGATTTTTACTACAATTTATACCGTCCAAGTTCAAACGGCCATAACTTTCTCGTTTTTCAACAGATTTCGACGTGCCACCCCAATTCGTAAACCTCTACACGTCTACTACCCATTGAAATCCTCAAATTAACCAAACAACCAACTTGGCCGAACCAAAAATGCAAAAACAGAACCGGCACACTTTGAGTTAAAAACTGATTTTTCGCAACTTACTTCCAATCTTCCATTTCTCTCTAAAAACCACCTAAATTAATCCATTCAACAACTAAAACATCAAATTTGGAAAGAAAACACTCCTTTGAAACAAAAAATTCGGACTCCATGGTTAGGGTTTTTCAAACCCTAACCAAACTCTTCAAAATCACCTCAAAAACACCAAAAATCAACCTCTTAATGTATAAAACTAAAAACCCCACTAAATTTACGTCAAAATCCTTGAAGAAACTTGATGTATTGAAGGAGAGGAGGCCTCTAATGGTGGCTGGTCTTTCATAATGGAGAAGGAGGAAGAAGATGAATGAAAGTTAAAATTTACCTTTTTAACTTAACAATTTCCACTTTTTGTTTTTGCCGCAATTCTTTCTTAATTTATAAATCTTCCTCATTCAATCCTTTCTCCTTTCCTTCATTAATCCAACGTGGTTCACTCTCTAAACCACCTCTTCCATTTAATTTTTCCCAAGTTTTATTTCACCTAATTAACTAACATTCTATTGGTTAAAAAAGTTTGACTTTTCAACACTTTGAATTCAACCATAAGACTTAACTTTAATTTACACTAACACTTAACATTAACTACCCTAACCATAATAAACTCTCATGATACTTCTAACCTAGGGCTACGTACGTAATAGAAATTTTTCAGGTATTACAATCCACCCTCCTTACAAAAATTTTATCCTCAAAATTTACGTACCTGAAGAGTTCAGGATAGCGCTCCATCATATCCTGTTGACGCCAACGTTGCCTCCTCAACGTTGTGGTTATGCCACAACACCTTTACCAGTGGAATGTCCTTATTGCGCAACTTCTTCACGGCATAATCCAAAATCTCCACTGGTTTCTCCTCGTAGGATAACGTAGGCTACACCTCGATCTCCTGCTGCAACACTACGTGCGAAGGATCTCTTAAACACTTCCATAGCATCGAGACGTGAAATACATTGTGCACTCCCTCCATCAAAGAAGGTAGCTCCAACTGATACGCTGTCTTTCCCACTCGCTTCACAATCGGGAATGGACCAACATATCTTGGATTCAGCTTACCCCGCTTCCCGAATCTCATCACACCTTTAAATGGCGAGATCTTCAGAAAAACCTTATCTCTCACTTCAAATTCCCGCTCACGCCTTCTACCATCAGCATAGCTCTTCTGGCGACTCTGAGCTGTCAGAATGCGTTGCCGAATAAATTTGATCTTATCTGTAGTTTGCTGTACAATCTCCTAGGCCAATCAAACTAGATTCTCCAACCTCGTCCCAATAAAGAGGCGATCTGCATTTACTTCCGTAAAGAACCTCGTATGGAGCCATTCCAATAGTATCCTGATAACTATTGTTATACGAGAACTCCACCAAAGGTAGATACCTACTCCAAGAACCCTGAAACTCCAGCACACAAGCTCGGAGCATATCCTCAAGAATCTGAATAGTCCGCTCAGATTGTCCGTCCGTCTGAGGATGAAAAGCAGTGCTGAAGTTCAACCGAGTCCCCATTACCGTATGCAAACTCTTCCAAAACTTGGAGGTGAACCTCGGGTCCCTGTCCGATACAATAGCAATAGGTACACCATGTAATCTCAAAATCTCCTGAATGTACAACTAAGCAAACTGATCCATACTATACGTCATCTTCACCAGCAGAAAATGGGCTGACTTAGTCAAACGATCCACAATCACCCATATGCCATCAAAACCTTTCGTCGTCCTAGGCAATCCGACAACGAAATCCAATGAAATCTGGTCCCATTTCCATTCGGGAATCGACAAAGGCTGCAACTTCCCAGCAGGTCTCTGATGCTCTGCCTTAACCTGCTGACAGACCAAGCACGTCTCCACAAATTCAGCCACTGACTTTTTCATACTAGGCCACCAATAATGCTGTTTGAGGTCCCTGTATATCTTCATACTACCTGGGTGAACAGAAAACCTCGACGAATGAGCTTCAGTTAAGATCTTCTTCTGAAGCTGCTCATTGCTTGGAACATACCATCGATTTCGGAACTTCAGAATACCATCATCTGAGTAGCTAAACTCAGTCCAATCATCAGACACCATACTCAGCTTAAATTTATTGGACTCCGAATCTTCTTGTTGAGCTTCACGAATCTTTTCCAAAATTGTAGGCTTCAAAGATAAGTCTGATAGCACAGCTATCAAATTTGAAACCAACTCCAAATCAAACCTCTGAACCTCAGATCTCAAGGCCACAGACATACCAGCCTCCAAAGCTGAAACTGAAGTTGATACACGGCTTAAGGCATCTGCTACCACATTGGCCTTACCGGGGTGGTATTTAATCTCCAGATCATAGTCCTTCACGAACTCTAACCACCGCCGTTGCCTCATATTCAACTCTTTTTGAGTGAAGATATACTTCAGACTTTTATGATCTGAATATACCTCGCACTGCTGACCATAAAGGTAATATCTCCAGATCTTCAAAGCAAAGACCACAGCAGCTAACTCCAAATCATGGGTCGGATAATTCTTCTCATAGAACTTCAACTGCCTGGAAGCGTACGATATCACCTTATCATTCTGCATAAGCACGCAACCCAACCCAACAATTCTCAGATGCTCTTTATGCTCCTCCTCATCACGGGAATAAACTAGAATATGGTCGATAAACACAATCACAAATTTATCGAGATACTCCTGGAACACCCGATTCATCAAGTCCATGAATGCCGCTGGAGCATTCGTAAAACCAAACGACATAACCAGGAACTCATAATGTCCATACTGAGTCTGGAAAGCCGTCTTTGGGATATCCTGCGATCTGACCTTCAACTGGTAATACCCCGATCTCAGATCAATCTTAGAAAATATTCGGGCTCCCTGAAGCTGATCAAATAGGTCATCAATCCTTAGCAACAGATACTTATTCTTAACCGTTAGCTTGTTCAACTCCTGGTAATCAACACACATTCGAAGTGACCCGTCCTTCTTTTTCACAAAAAATACGGGCGCTCCCCAAGGCGAGAAACTAGGGCGTATAAAGCCCTTGTCAACCAGTTCCTCCAACTGCTTCTTCAATTCTTTCAATTCAAGAGGAGCCAACCAGTAAGGATTCTTTGACACAAGCTCAGCTCCAGGATAAGTATCAATTACAAACTCGATTTCCCGGTCCGGAGGTAGACCAGGCAAATCATCCAGGAACACCTCGGGAAACTCACGAACAACTAAGACATCCTGAGATTTCACTTCTACCAAAGAATGGACATTTACAACAGTTGCAAGAAAACAAATAAACTCACCCTTAACAGATTCCCGAGCATCCATCATTGAAAGCTTTTGTACCTGTCTCAAAGACTGTAGTGTAAGCTTCTCACCGTCCAGAGGATGAAAATTAACTATTCTTGCTCGGCAGTCAATCGTGGCATGGTGTCGAAACAGCCAATCCATACCAAGTATAACATCATACCCGGTTATCCCCATTACAATCAAATCAGCAGACAATATCCTTCTTCCAACTATATCAAACTATTGAATACCATCTGATCTGAATGTAGACACTCACCAGAAGGTAGCTTCACATCATAAAAACATCCAGCTGGATTAACTTCCATCTGGACTTTCACCACAAAAGCTAGCGCTATGAACGAATAGGATGCACCTGAGTCTATCAAAGTAAAAGCAGGCACTGCGTTAACAAACACGGTACCTGAAATCACTGCAGGACGGTCTTCACTGTCAGGCTCGATCATAGCAAAAATCTGGGCATTGCCTTGACTGGTCCTTTCTTCGCTGCAGGGCAATCCTTCGCCATGTGACCAGGTTCGTTGCAATTATAACATCGATTAACTTTAGGCTTCGGGCAGTCTCGAAACAGATGGTCGGACTCAAAACAATTGAAACATTTGCCGTCGTACTGTCCACATTCTCCCGGGTGAGACTTCAAACATTTCGGACACTGTGGAAACAATTTCTTCTGTTGTAGCAGCGGCTTCTTGCCACCCCTTTGATCTTTCAAATTGCCTCCTGGTCGTTTAGTACCCTGGAACTGAGAAGACGATCCTCCTCGGCTAAACTGGGCTGTAATATCCTTAAACATCCTCTTCGGAGCCTCAGCAGGTTTAAGAATTTTATCAGCAGTTGCCTCTACTTCTAAAGCCTTGGCTGTCACTCGAGTAAATGGTATTCCATCAATTGCGAATGTCTTCACCAGCATCTCAATTTCTGGCTTCAAACCCTGCACAAACTGAAATATTTTATCTTCCTCTCTGCTGACCAGATGGCTGGCAAATCGGGACAAAGATTCAAACTGCTAAATGTATTCTCCTACTGATCCTGTCTGTTTTAATGCCATGAAATCCAATCTCTTTGCAGCTTGGACTGTCTGGTTGTAATATTTTTCATAAAATAACTCCTTAAATTCTTCCCAAGTCATGCTCTGAATATCAGTTGTAGCCTTTACTGTTGCCCACCAGCTTTGGGCACCATTAGACAGGTGGAAAGTAGCACATTTTACTTTATTTTCTTCTTCCACCTCCGCAACATTAAACATGTTCTCAACAGTACATATCCAACTTTCAGCCGTTGTCGGGTCCGTTAAACGTCCTTCAAATGCCCGAGGCTTTAACCTCCTAAATCGTTCTCCACTGGAGCCCACTCTAGAGCTGGACCCCGCTGCCAAATTTCCCAATAGCCCTTGATTCATAAAAATGCTCAACAACTGCGATTGCACATTCAATAAATCCCTGAGTTGCTTATTAGGGTCTTCAGGTTGCTCAGGTTCATTTGGTTCATTCCTAGGTCGTCCGGGTCGTTTTGGTCGTCCTGGGTTTCTTGGCATTTTGAATTCAATTCCTGAAAATGTTAGAACATCTAATCTTAGAAAAGAACTAACTAAAAATAAAGAAATACTTACAGTCGGTAAAGCACGTTGCATGGCGGCTGGCATTGTCGGATAATCCTTTGAACGACTCGACCACTTTTTTGCTCTGATACCAACTTGTAACGCCCCCGAACCCGACCCGGCTCAGTGCGCTACTTTGCTAAGCTATCCCGCGTTTAAAACGACGTTTAAAATAATTTTCGATAAAATTTTGACTCGGTTTTTGGATTTTTTGAATCCTCAAAAAATGTCAGAAAACGTGCGTGAAATACGTTTAAAATACGTCGAAAAATGTCGGGTCAAAACATAGTAGAAATAGGAATTTAAAATTTTTTTTTTTTCAAAAGGGTGCTAGGCGTGCTCGTTATGCGCTGCGCACGCCAGGGCGTCGCGCGCGCCTGCGTGCGCCTGCACGCCCAGCGCCCGATCGATCGGGCCTCCTCGGGTCTTTTCGACCAAAAATGCATTTTTTTTACTTTTTTTCAACTTTCCTCACTTTTCTTCATTTTTTCATTGAGCCAAACACCTCCAAAAATTCTAAAATTTTTACCACATGATCCCGACACCCTTATATCCGTGTCCCGTAAAAATCTTGAAAAACTGACTTAAAATGGTAATAAAGAAAAATAGAGAAACTAAAATTGACGTCGTTTGTTTTAAAACCAAAATGAGCGGCATAACGCCTAAAATTCTATAAACCAAAACTTGAAACCAAAACCGGAAATCAAACTAGTTTAAAATTCCAAATATGTGCAACCACTATCCAACAACACAACCGACTCGTAAACGTCCAAAATAGCTAAGAAAATATTTACAGCACAACATGCCAAATCTCTCCACTTTTCTAACTTTTCTCCAAGCAAATCCTTTCCAAAATACTTATAAAAATATTCTACATCAAACTCCCACAAAATACCCGAGGAAGTGGTCGTGACACCCCGACAATAGCCCGCACTGGCATACTCCATGCATCACCAACTGCTGCCTAGTCCTGACCTGTCTCCTCTACCTCACCTGTGTAAAACTCGTGACCTACACCATAGAACACAAAAAGTAAACCTAACGCTTAGAAAGTAGGGAAATAATACACAGTACATAAACGCATGCTCGACTCAACCCTAACATGCAGTTTCTACACACTCTGTTGTATTCATTTCATTCTGGTTGCATTTATCTTTCACTTGCGTGTGAATCAAGTAGGCACACGCCCCAACACAATCCAGGACGGCCACACCTTGACCCACGGAGCAAGATCGGAGGCACACATCCTAAACAATTCGGGACGGCCATACCGAATCTCCTCCCATCGACCGTAGAATTCTCAATGTGCCTTCAAGCACGAACAGGTCGAGGCATTCATACGTCTGACACATTACGTAATTTAGCATAGCATCTCTAAAGAATCCCTCTCGGGGTGCTCCAACGAGCCACTTGCCCAACGAGGCTGTTCTACTGGAGACCAAGTTGCATATCCATTTTCTTTATCTTACATTTCATTCTCACCAATCAAACATGCCAAACACATGGTTTCGTAGTTAGAAACAATGGTGCATGTCACACAATGCTCGACCCAAAACAAAACACAACAAGCATGCAAACAATCCCCACCGTTCCATGGTGTAGGCCCGAAGGGAACAAAACATGCATCCACTACTTACCTGATTGCTCCAGAAAAGTTCTGTCACTTCGTCCAACCAAACTACTCGCTCGATTACCTAACAAATAAGGAAAATTCACTTAGTAACAAACTAAGGGATTCTAAAGAAATCAACTAAACCAAACTAACACTAACTTTTCAACCTAATTCTTTAAATCCGATTTTTACTACAATTTATACCGTCCAAGTTCAAACGGCCATAACTTTCTCGTTTTTCAACAGATTTCGACGTGCCACCCCAATTCGTAAACCTCTACACGTCTACTACCCATTGAAATCCTCAAATTAACCAAACAACCAACTTGGCCGAACCAAAAATGCAAAAACAGAACCGGCACACTTTGAGTTAAAAACTGATTTTTCGCAACTTACTTCCAATCTTCCATTTCTCTCTAAAAACCACCTAAATTAATCCATTCAACAACTAAAACATCAAATTTGGAAAGAAAACACTCCTTTGAAACCAAAAATTCGGACTCCATGGTTAGGGTTTTTCAAACCCTAACCAAACTCTTCAAAATCACCTCAAAAACACCAAAAATCAACCTCTTAATGTATAAAACTAAAAACCCCACTAAATTTACGTCAAAATCCTTGAAGAAACTTGATGTATTGAAGGAGAGGAGGCCTCTAATGGTGGCTGGTCTTTCACAATGGAGAAGGAGGAAGAAGATGAATGAAAGTTAAAATTTTACCTTTTTAACTTAACAATTTCCACTTTTTGTTTTTGCCGCAATTCTTTCTTTATTTATAAATCTTCCTCCTTCAATCCTTTCTCCTTTCCTTCATTAATCCAACGTGGTTCACTCTCTAAACCACCTCTTCCATTTAATTTTTCCCAAGTTTTATTTCATCTAATTAACTAACATTCTATTGGTTCAAAAAGTTTGACTTTTCAACACTTTGAATTCAACCATAACACTTAACTTTAATTTACACTAACACTTAACATTAACTACCCTAACCATAATAAACTCTCATGATACTTGTAACCTAGGGCTACGTACGTATTAAAAATTTTCCGGGTGTTACAATATTGGTTTAGGATTTTGTGAGAAATTTCTGAATTTGTGAGAAATCTATAAGATTGCTAGATTATTGCCCATTGATGACACATTTATTGTTATTTTGGAAGATTGGAGGAATTAATGATGTTTGGTTGTTAGTTAGGGTTAATTTGGGTTATTGGAGGTTGTTGGAAAGCCATTAATGGAGGTTAAGTAAATGGTGAGCACAATGTGCTAGATGAAATGCCCGAAGGAAGTGATTTAGAGTTTTTGGAAAAATTGTCTTAGCTCGGGGTTTCGTTTAGTTTTGAATTTGATGATTTAGAGTCAATATTGATGACGTGTTATGAAAATACCTTAGGTAATCCAAGCTCTCAGGACGGTGCTTGGCATAGCTAGGACGCCAGGTAAGTGAGTGTTAGACTTTCGGCCCTGAAGGCCCTACGTCGTATCGATGTTAGAATTGTGTGTTATGATGATGTTTGATCATAGTGGAGATCTTGGTAAGTCGGGTAGCCTAGGATAGAGCTTTAGCTATTAGTTAAGAGTATTGTTCGCCTATGGGCTATAGACATTACGACAATGTTAGAAATCGTTTTTGATAAATGTTGTATATGTAGATCTTCTCATGCATCATGTTTTACGAAATATGCATACGAACTATTTACGAGCATGCTTTTATGAAAACTGAAATAAAGAACGATAATGAACTACAGATGTCATGTGTTCTCACGAGGCAAGGCACGGTTCTTACGGGGCAAGTCATGGTTCTCACGGGGCAAGAATATGGTCTACTAAATAAACGAACATGTTGTACAAATGTCATGCATCTATGTAAATGTTATATTTAATGCACTCATTACTAAGCATTAGGCTTAATGTGTTTATCGTATGATGTAGGTGACGAGAACGAAGGTGAGGAATATCCTCACGATGATCAAGTTTAGGTGATCGGTTGATGTGCCCCGTGGTCCGTGAACCAATCACAAGTTAAGGCATGTCTCCTAACCAATTTTATGGCCTAATATGTTTGCTAAGGTTTGTAGGTGACAACCCAGAATGGAAGAGGGAATTTGTCTTCCCTTAAACAAATTTATGTAATTTCTTTTTCTTAAATTTTTGTGAGGAACTTAGTATTTATTTCCTTAACTTTGTAATTGGCAAACTTTAACCTTGTATTTGTTAGTTTGCTCATTTGTAATAGTCTTTAGGAAGAGTAGGATCGAACCAAGGCAAGGAGAAGAAGCCGTCCGCTCATTGGAGCTTTCATCGAACAACTGGCATGGAGGAAGGAGGAAAGGCAGCTTGGCTCGAGTCCATTATCATCAAGCCATGAGGAAGATTAAAACCCATGAGGAGGTTGGCCATACAAGTTTAAATTAAGCCCTTGAGAAAGATAAAGGCCCAAAAGAAATTAACCCAATTCAACATGAAGAACCAACAATAGCCGCTGGTTCACCCAATCGATTTAGTTCACTCGATTCAGCACCCAACGACTATAAACGGGCAGCTTTTGCAGCGCTCCTTCTTTCAATTTTTCTTCCTTCCACCCGAAGCTTCTGAAGCTTTTCTCCTTGGTATTTAAGCTTCCTCTCCTCCATTGTAGCTTTCAATTTTTTTGTTGAATCAAATATTTGGAAATTTCAGAGTGAAGCTTGTCTTCTCTTGAGCGAGAGAAAAACCGAGAGGTTCTCTGGTGCGCCGGCGCTCTGCACCTGAAGGCCACCGATTGTTCTGTTGAGCTTGGGCTACTTAGTGGAACTTTTATCCGTCCTTCTCTCCCTCTTTCGAGTTGGGAATCCATGGGAGAAGGCGGCTGAAATCCCGTTCCCCTCGGTTGAGAATTTTGTCGGCAACGACGAATTCTTTTCCCAGAGCAGGTCATTGCTTCTGGGCCAGCTTAGGGATCCCTCACATTCCACTCTCACCGTCGGCAGCTTCTGAGGGAGAAGCTTCGTGAATGAATGGCTTTTCTCCCATTGCTGGCAGCTCTTCCCGTGAAGCATCCTCTGCCTTCGGTGCTCTTCTGTGTCCAAAGGACCGGCATGGGTCCCATCGTTCCTCTAACTGGAAATAACCATCACCCATTTCACTACGCTGCATTTTCCATTTCACATTTTCCATCCTCTGTCTTCTGCATTTAGTGTCTGTTTTTGGGTGCTCCTTTGAGCACCGATCTGTTGTTTCTTTCTATGTCTTCCGCACGCATGTTATTCCCCATTTGCAGACCCGTAGCTTAACATCGGTGGATGGGGGCTCGTGGCGACGGAAAGTGTTTTGGCTAAGCGTGATGACCTGTGGGTGTGCTCCAAGCAATTTTGTGGTAAATAGGTGTGAACTAGATCGATATCGTATGATGTGATGAATTTTAGGATGTATAAAGAGGTCAATATTTTGGAAATTGTATAGTAAATGTAGGCTTGAAGTTGGGTCGTTTAGAATGATTTGATGAACGTATTTGTTTTGGTGATGTTTTAAGAAATTCCGCTTTTACGTTTAACTCTTGTGTTGTGAATTGGGTAGGATTAGGGGTGTACGTGGTCCGGTCCGGTCCGGTTTTAAAAAATATTAAGACCGGACAAATAATATTCGGTTTTTGTTTTTTAGGACCGGTACCATCAAAAAAAATTTATGGACCGGACCAGAACGGACCAGAATTTCGGTTCCGGTTCTGGTCCGGTTTCGGTTTTCCCATTAAAAAATATTTTTTTAATAAAAAATTTCAAACTAAAAAAATTTCAAACCAAACTGCAATTTTTGAAAAAAATTGAGAAAACATTCACAACCTGAGGAAGGGAACAAGCTGTTCTAGCTGAAGAAATAATAGCATAAGAAAAAAAAAATCAAAATATAAATAGTGTCGTTCGACCTACTATTCAAGCGCCACAAAATATAAATATTGCATTGAAAGTCATTTCCCAAAAACTATGCTTCGTACTGCTACTTTTAACTAAACTAATCTTGTTTGAAAACTAAAATTACCAACTCCAGTCTTTTTCTGGAGAACAAGTCATCTACCAACTTCAACTTTTTGCTGCTTCCATTTTGCTTCTTTTCCCATCTCTAAACACTCAAAATTCTGCTACAATGACATTGATTTTTTTGTTCTGAACTAGTCTAGGCGTTCCCTACATTTTCATTAAAGTTTTCTGTTTCCAGATCGTATAAAATAAACAACTATCAAAATTTAAATCTAACAAAAGTAAATCTCCCAAATAAAATATTCATTCATATTAACAAAATGAATGTTTCACAGATAACAGAAAACACTAAACTAAAACAGCAACAAAAACAATAGAGGACAACAAAAACAATAGAAGACAGCAATAAAAACAGCAACAAAAACAATAGAGGACAACAAAATAATCGGAAAACAGCAATAAAAACAGCAACAAAAAAACCAACTAAAGAAAACATCCACAAAATTAACAGCAAAAAAACATTCTCTCGGAGATTAACAGTAACATGACAGAAAAATTCAGGTAAAGAGCAACACCCAAACAACTGCAATGAAACACCCACAAAACAACACAACAAAACCGACGATTGGCAGGTTGTAGCTCAGAAAACTAATAAAATCAAATGCTCTCAGTCACGCCCGAAGAGTGTAACGACCCATTTTCCCAGCAAGATATTGTCCGCTCTGGGGATCGGGCCACAGCCCAATATCCTCCCCTCACGGCTTTGTTTGGCGAGAGCACTTCCCGGAAGGTCACCCAACCTGGAATTACTCTCGCCGAAGCCCTCTTAACTTCGGAGTTCTTATGGGATCCGTCGTCAATTGTGCTCCAAAACGCGTCTTGCTATCTTGGGAGGGATCTCTTACATATGTTTCATTTCCACATACTTCCCCAAGCGCTGTGGGATTGTGACGACCCCCTCTTTACGACCTGTCACCTTCCGGCTCGCCCGCGCGGACGTACCGCCATCCGGGTTCCGGTTCGTGCAGCCATCGTACCAGTACAGATTCGGGACTTACAGATTCGGGTCATCACAATCACCCCCCCTTGGGGGCCCAACGTCCTCGTTGGTCACAATTCCGGTTGGGTACAGGCTCTGATACCATTTGTAACGACCCCATTCCCAGCAAGATATTGTCCGCTCCGGGGATTGGGCCGCAGCCCAATATCCTCCCCTCACGGCTTTGTTTGGCGAGAGCACTTCCCGGAAGGTCACCCAACCTGGAATTACTCTCGCCGAAGCCCTCTTAACTTCGGAGTTCTTATGGGATCCGTTGTCAATTGAGCTCCAAAACGCGTCTTGCTATGTTGGGAGGGTCTCTTTACATATGTTTCATTTCCACATACTTCCCCAAGCGCTGTGGGATTGTGACGACCCCCTTTTTACGACCTGTCACCTTCCGGTTCGCCCGCGCGGACGTACCGCCATCCGGGTTCCGGTTCGTGCAGCCATCGTACCATACTTACAGATCCGGGTCATCACAATCACCCCCCCTCGGGGGCCCAACGTCCTCGTTGGCCACAATTCCGGTTGGGTATAGGCTCTGATACCATTTGTAACGACCCATTTTCCCAGCAAGATATTGTCCGCTCTGGGGATCGAGCCGCAGCCCAATATCCTCCCCTCACGGCTTTGTTTGGCGAGAGCACTTCCCGGAAGGTCACCCAACCTGGAATTACTCTCGCCGAAGCCCTCTTAACTTCGGAGTTCTTATGGGATCCGTCGTCAATTGTGCTCCAAAACGCATCTTACTATCTTGGGAGGGATCTCTTACATATGTTTCATTTCCACATACTTCCCCAAGCGCTGTGGGATTGTGACGACCCCCTCTTTACGACCTGTCACCTTCCGGCTCGCCCGCGCGGACGTACCGCCATCCGGGTTCCGGTTCGTGCAGCCATCGTACCAGTACAGATTCGAGACTTACAGATTCGGGTCATCACAAAGAGTCTCCCAAAAACAGCAGCATAATGAATGTAAAATAGAGGACAACGTAAAATGATATGAAGTAAGCACGATGAGCTGGAGGGAATACCTATACTTACTCAAATCTCAGAGAGCTCCGGTTCAGATTGAAAGCGTCGGCGTCGGCGTCGGCGTCGGCAACAACTGAGAGAGATGATTGAACGACAGATTGAAGGCTTCGGCTTCGGATTCGGCTACGGCGTAGGCGAGCGAAACAATCTCTCCTCTCCTCTCCACTGAACTTCAGAGTCTGAAGTCTGCACTGAACTTCAACACTCGACAGAACGAAAAGAAAATTAGGGCTTTTAGCCTTTTCTCTGTTTTGTGCGGTCCGGTTCTGGTTTTCGGGTTTTTTGTCATTAAACCCAAAAACCGAACCGAAAATTTCGGTTCTGCTTTTGCAGAACCGAAATTCATTTTTTTTAAAGAAAACCAGACCAGAACCGGACCAAATAAGACAGTTCTGGTCCGGTTCTTCTGTTCGGGTGGGTTTTGTACACCCCTAGGTAGGATGGTATTTGATGATTTTAGGTACTTTAAACCCATAAGGATTCGCTCAATTTTTAGAGCGATCCATGCAGTCCGTCTCTGTGATTTATGTCGTGTCTTGGTTATGTTTAGGCTATGCTCCGGGTAGTGTTTGAGGATTCGGGAATTGATGAATTTATTAGGATAGAGGAGTAGTTATGTGAAGGAGTGATTGGGTATGGTTTATGAGAGAAAGGTGAAGGGTTGTTATTTGTTGAGTGTTAAGTGTTGAAGAAAAAAAAAATAGGTGAGAGTGAATTGAGGCAACTCTCTGGAATTCAGATTCCAGAGAGGTTGCCGATCGATCGCCACAAGGGGCGATCGATCGGCAACTGAGGCTAAGCGCTCTGGTTTTCCAGAGCGCTAGCCGATCGGCCAAAAGGGGCCGATCGATCGTGTAACACCCGGTTTTACGGGGTTTTGTAATTCCACAATATAATGGCAGTTTTGTAAATATTGTGTATCTATTCCATTTAACGAGCGGGGGTCTTGTTGGAGAAACCAAACTAAGTTTAACCAAACAAGCAATTGGATGGAGGGGCAAATTAGAAAGTAAAAGGGGGTAGATGGGAACACCAAGTGAGGGTGTGACAAGTGTCAAAACTTGTGGGAGAAGCTTGGCAAAGACAACACCTTCCTTTTCCCTCCCTTACGAGAAACCACATTCACTTTCACTCTAACTTTCACAGCCACGAAAATTCTCTCCACCCTTACGTTTCTTCACAATTCAACGGCTCCTCCTCCAACCGATCAATTTCCTTCACGATTCATTCCTAAATCGCGACCCTATGTAAGGTTTTAATGTTTTGGATTGTTAGCCTTCGATTTTAGAGTTGTTATTCAAATAGGGTTTCGTTAGAAATTGCCGAGTGAAGTTAGAAATCGTTAGTTATTGGAATGTTGAATGATAATAAGGCATTTATGATTATGGAGGATAGTTAAGTGGAATTAACGGAGTCCGATTGGGTTAAACTCGGTTCTAATGCCGTGTGTTATGAATTGGCTTAGGTGAACAAGCTCACGGATAGTGCTTGGTGTGCTGAGGACTTGAGGTAAGTTCTCGTGATTTACTGTGGCCGATTGGCCTACACCATAAGTCGAAATTTGTGTTGAGGATTGGTTGGTGTTTTGTTTGTTTAATTGCTTTGGTTGGGTAGTTTAGGCTTGATCGTTGTTATAGATTAAGCTTGGTGATGTTTGATGGTATACTCGTTATGTATGTTTTATTGTATGTTAAATTGCTCATACATTATGGTTTCAAAACGGTAAGAAAATGAATTTACGCATCGGTTTCATGAAAAGAAAATGCATGTAAATGCAAGTAAAGTATCACAGTAAACAACCATGGCATGGGGTTATCGGGGATGAGGTTCAGACCTGGCGTTCCGTGGTGAGCGGGTTTTCCTCCCTTCAGATGGTGTTGGCTGTCTAACCGCTTGACGTGCCCTATCCATCTGTCGAGCGTTTTCGATAATCATAGACTGACACGTACTGCTAAATGAAATGATATGGACGGCTTTCATGAAAATTGCATACACATGTTCATGCATAGCATTTACGTAGAACTTGCTGAGATTTTTATCTTATAGGTGTCTTTATGGTGTAGGTGACTACGAGCAAGGTGAGGAAGATGTCCCTCCACCTGACGAGCCTGCAGTTTGATGGAGGATGCTCGTGGGAGCGTGCTGGCGTAGTCGATGCGAACATGACCCGTGGGAGCTATAGGTTAAGAGTTTTGGATTGAATTGTATAGAAACTCTTTTTAGGATGCTTACGTTGTTTTGATGTATTTTGATGATTTAATTAGTTTTTGCTATATATAAATGAATATTGATGAATAGATTGATGTTTTGATGAAGTAGATCTGATATTGATGTACGAATTAGGCTTTGATGAATTAGAGGTAGACTTTGATAATTTTAGGTTATGCAGAGGAAAGAAGGTGAAAACAGCTCTCTGGACAAAATCCAGAGAGCTAGCCGATCGATCGCCAGGAAGGGGCGATTGATCGGGTAATGCATGGTTTAGAGTCGAGATTTTATAATAGAAAGTCATCGTCCAAAGTTTGTGGACGATAAAGTTTAGTTAAGTATTTTATAAGAGAAAGTCATCGTCCGAAGTTTGTAGACGATAAGGTCCAGTTAAGTATTTTATAAGAGAAAGTCATCATCTAAAGTCTGTGGACGATAAGGTTCAGTTAAGGATTTTATAAGAGAAAGTCATTGTCCAAAGTCATCATCCAAAGTCTGTGGACAATAAGATTCAGTTAAGTATTCTGACAGGGAAAGTCAGCGTCCAAAGTCATCGTCCAAAGTTTGTGGACGATGAGTTTATATAGCCCATGGACAATGAAGTCACGTGGACTAGGGACGATAAAGTCACGTGATCTGTGGACATTAAACTTAAGTAAGTCTATGGACGTTTGTCTGTGGACGATGATTTTATGTAGCCCGTGGACAATGAAGTCACGTGGACTGGGGACGATAAAGTCACGTGGTCCGTGGACGAATGAGACGAAACGCAAGTGGAATTTATTTCCCGTCTGCTTTATAGTCGTCGACTGATTTCTTTACTGAAGCCACGTCGACCCCTACTGTACCATTCGTCCACACCCGATAGAGAGAATTAGCTATCCTGACCACTGTTCAAATTATGAAACCCGAGAGGAAAAATACTTAATTCTCTGCCTGTCTTTATTGTTGTAGTATTGATAGTTAAGTTTAAGTTATTACTGAGGTTTCCACAATTAGATAGACTTTCGCTGAATAAAGTAATTAGTCTTTGAATGTTGGTAGATACGGATTTAATGCCAAAGTCTATTTTCTCACGATTGATGAACGAATGAAAAGAGAAATGAATCGATAAATGAAAAATGAAAATTGTATGATAATAGACGAGAGTAATAGGCAAGTCCAATTATAAGAAGAAACGTAAAAGTTTAAATTTTCAGGACTTTTAGGATTTATGTATATAGAAATTGGGGACGTTACGTCTTTGTTTTCAGCACAGGGTTTGAAGTGTCGACCGATTTCCACAACAGTCAAAACTTGGGTAATTTTCAGCGACCGGAAGTTGCGAAAATCGCATTTCCTTGTCGTTTCTCACCTCCAATCGACAAATAAACTTAAATAAAACCTAAACCTATTGAGATAATCCAGAAATAACTCATGAATTCGAGTTCCCAAATTTGAATCCGAATCCATTAAAACCCTAACTTTAAAATGTTAATGTTTGACATTAACTCTATAAGTTGTTTGGATTTTTTAATTAACTTTGTTATTGTCTTACATTTTAATAAATGAGATTTATTTCCTTTAAACTAGCATTCAATTTTCCTAACTATTATTGATAGTTGTTATCAATGATTTTGTTATTTTAAAATTTTTTTCGAATTGGGTAAAATTAGATTTTATAACCATTAAATTAAATTTAATTTGTAAATCAATTTGAGAAAAAAATTAAAATTTTAAATTAAGGACAAAATCAAAAAATAAATTTTGGGGTCAGTTACTTCTAGATAAAAAGAAACAAGATTGGAAGTCATATAAAAGTAATTTAGTCAAGCACTAACTTTGGAATCTTGAAGAATAGGTACGACAATCATGATTAATTAAAATTTCAATCTAAGAACATTGCAAAATGATATTTTTGAATATAGAAAAATCCAGTGTGTTTAGTCAATGTGTACAGGAATTCTGCAAAGTAATATTCCCGATAAATTCTATTGATTTTCTAACAAACTACACGAAAGAGAGAAAGTTAATCATGTTCTATTTAGTATTATTTAATTAAAATTTGTAGCCTATTTAAAGGCCAAACATATTCGGTTTTAGATGAGATTTTTTTTAATAAAACAATTATTTGTTACTTAAACAAATTTGTACATAGAAGATCTACTAAAATATCGACCCAAATATTCTAAGGGACTAAAATCCTACGCTCTAATACCAACGAAAATGGCCGATGCCCGCGAGAGCCTAGCACAATACGCCATCACTCGATACCAATTATACGCCCCTAACTAGACTCTTTTCCAAAGTAAACCTAACCTGAAGGCACTCCTCCGGCACCCGAACATGGAGCAAAAACCGGGAAAAAGAAAAAGGGAAACACGCCTCAGCCCGCCGTTACCAGGTCCACGGCGGCAAGGGCAGTCAGCCGAACTACCGAAAATTGAGGAAAACCCTTGCCTGCCCCAGCCGAACAGAGAACCAAGCTCGTCGCTCGGATTGACGTTCGAGGACTCCGAATCGACGGCGTCCCGGTATGTGCCCTTATCAAGTAATATCGCTTGCTTTCTAGTGGAATTAACACTCATAACCATTTATTTTCAACTAATTTTCTCTGTTAAATTTTCTGTTGATTTCACTTGTTTTCTTTTAAGTTCCGTGGCATAAATTCCAATTCTCGGATTGAACACGATTCAGATTTCTTAGAATAAAAATTTGGTGAAGTTTGTTTTTCGACTTTGATATTTTATAATAACTTTTCTTCACTTTAGTCTAGTGGAATTTGGTTATCAATTGTGGTTCCACTGTTGAGTCTACTTGCAGTTGGTTAATTTTTGGTATATTGGTTAGTCATGCTTGTTGTCGGTAGTAACTTGGTATATTGGTGAAGTCATCATGCTTGCTTTTGGTTATTATATTGGTTGAGTTATGCTTGCTCTTGGAATTTTTTTTCTTTTACTTGGGTCCGAATCGGAACCAAACTGCGACCAAACTGGGGAAGCCGGCAGCTAATAATCAGAGTAGGGAAGTGGTATTCCAAAAAGGAGATTCGGTTTTTCTTTTTTCTTTTTTAAAATGGGACATTACTTTCAGAAAACTGTGGCAAACAGGATGAATGAGAAGGTTTCTTCGAGATACTTTGGTCTATTTACCATCTTTAAAAGAATTGGTGAAGTAGCTTATGAGCTTAAACCTCCCAAAATAGCTTCAATCCATCCAACATTTCATGTATCTTCACAAAAAAAAAAAACAAGCTCTAGCTCCCAAAAAAAATCCCCTTTTACCGGAATCATTGAATGAGGACATGGAATTGAAGGTGGAGCCTGAATTATCACAGGATGTTAAAAAAATGCCAGATGGAAGATCATCGACACCAATGACACTCATTAAATGGAAGGATAATCCATCCTATGTTGCAACTTGGGAAAAGTTTGATCATATTCAAAACTAGCTTCCAGAATTCCATCTTCATGATAAGATGTGTCTTTGGGAGGGAAGCCAGGATAAGCTACCAATCCAATTTACTTACGCGAGGAATCCAGGAAGAAAAATCATTAAAACATATTAATAGAAGATTTACTGGCTATTGTTTTTGTTAGTAAATAATGAGTGGTTGACCAAAGAGTAAGTTAGGAGTTAGTTGTAAAATGTAAAGGAAAGGAATGGAGCTGGAGGGATTATTGTGAATTGTGTGTGAATTGCTCAAAGATAACACACCTATCATATGTTTGTGTTTTGCATCTGAATGAATCTTCACTTTCATGTCTTAAATCACCTTTATATGTTTATGACATGTTTTGTTTCATTAAAATCTTAGAATGGTAATTGTGATAGGCAAAAACGAGTCAGATTTCCTAAAGGAAAAAAGGTGAAGCATGGGAATGAAATAGTACAAGGAAGAAAAGACGACAATAGCACTGCAGATTTAACAAACCCACTACTTGCTGCTAAAGAGCGCGCAAAGCGTCGAAATCAATTCACTACAGACCTCTTCAGTGAAGAAAGTAAGGGCCTTGGAAATGACTTCTCAACAGCTGAGGTGACGTATGAGGTATGTCTTACATAGAGTTACTCTGTTGTACAGTGTAATCGTGGATATGATTTATTTGGCATGTTGATCGCATTTTAAGATAATCTTAAGGGTTTTGTTGCTAGATAAAAGGGTGCTTGTGCTAAGAAAAAGATAAATTAGGGAGATTAGAAAGAACAAAGGGAGGGGAATATAAGAGACTATAGTGGAAACAAGGAGAGATAGATGAAATGGGAGGAGAGAGGCAGCATGCAGGAGAAACAATTCAATGTCATTTATTGTCAAAGGCAAACCCAAGGGCCTATTTGTGGTGGCCAACTTACAATAAGAAAGAAATTTATGAATGAATAAAATATCATAGTAATCAATAAAAATATTAAAAATGGGTAAATAAAATGACACAAATAGTTGCTTAGATGCATTCTATATCATTACTAAACATCAAATATCCTATATATAAAGTTCACTTCTTTTGTTGAGTGTTATAGTCAAAAAATGATGAACAATCTCTTGATTGTCATGAAGAAGAAAACACAGGAATGACACTATAATAGCAAGAAGAGGTCAAATCTGATGACTCTGAGACACGTGAATGCCACAAAATTGTAGGTTATTGATTTTTTTATCGAACTCTAAGATTATTATGTCCCGTCTGTTAGAGTTGCTATATAGAAGCAATATATGTTGATGGTCTGGAGATGTTTGGACAGAAACCACTAAGATATGAGTTGTATACAATGAGGTGGTGCACGTCAATTGTCCTGGTGAGGAGCGGTCAAAGTGAAGAGACGGATTCTGATTTTTTCTTTTCTTTCCTTTTTTTTTCTTGGAAAAAATGGCACACTAAAACAAAGTCAAAATTTAGTTATAAAGGGTTGGAAATAGGCAATCTAATATCCAAATTAAGTCATAACAAAGTGTGAGTATGATTTGATAGTAGAAATGATGCACAACAGAAGCATTAATTGTGATTTGATATCATTTGATGCAAGATGGATTTGAGATTGTGAACATAGAATTTGTGAACTTGGTGAGATTTAGAAATAACGAAGGAAGGAAGTAAAACAGTTAAAGAACAATAGTTGAAATAGAAATGGGGAAACAACATTAAAGAGGCATTATTCAATATGAACAATCATCTAGGTCCTTCCAATCGGCATTGTGACAATATTCAATATTCAATACTTGAATATTTTTTATAATATTCATACAGTATTAAATATCCTACAGATGACATGTATTCTTATTGTAGGTAATATGCCTATTTCTATATCCCAGCTCATTTTTAGCTCAAAAAACTCACGTTCTGCAAGATGAATTTCATCTGAGACTAAATTATTAATCCTCATTTCCTTGTCGTAGAATTGTGAATAGCTGCTGTATTAAATTGGTACATCCACATGGTCCTGTCTACTTGATCTAACTTTGATATTTTTTTTTATATCTTGCAGCAGATCGTGTACATTTCAAAAATATTGTTTTGTCATCCATCTTAAAACAACTATTGTGCTATACTTTCTTGAGTAGGATTCTCTAAACACTTTTTTGTACAGTATTCAATGCTTTGTAGTTGGTGGTCGTTTTGGTCCCTCTCTGCTCCTTACCCACCCTTTTTTTTGGCAGGACAATGTGAATTTTGATGAGTACGGAATTCAAATGGAACCCTTCAATCTAGATAATGAACGGGAAGAAGGTTACTTTGATGCAGACGGAAATTTTGTTGAATATGTAAAGGATAATGACATCAAGGTAAGGCACTCTTAATATCTTTCATTCTCATTGTTGGACTATTCAATAAATTTCATTTTGATATTTCAGGATGCATGGCTTGATAGTGTTGAAGTCAATCCAAAATATGCTGATAAAGGCTATGCGGTAACAAATAACAAAGATGATTTTGTTGAGCTTTCATCTGATGAAATTGGAAAGATAAAAAGGCGTATTTCTGACCTACTTGAGCCTGGGGAAACTGTGAGCTTATGTTTGTTTTAACAGTAGCATCTGCTTTCCTGGTTCAGTTTTGTGTGTCCTTCAGTCATTCTTTGATGGGTTATTCAGTAGTCCAGTAGTAATGGAGTAATGGTCTCATATTGTATAAAGGAGCCTCCTTTTCCTTTTCTCATCATGAAAATTTTAGTATAGATTCTTATGGGAAATACTCTTTTCTTTAGAGGTATATGTCTTGATATGCTTCGACCTTTAATTTTAAGGCATGGTTTGGCATTCTTATGTTTGTGCCAAGTTCCATTGCAGGTATCTACGCCAGGATGGATGGATGCATGCACAATATTTTTTTTAATCAAATAGGTTATGGCACTCATGTAATGTAAATTGTCTTGGTCCTTTTTTTTTGTCAAAAGCTCAAAGCCAAATATTTTGATTGTGTGTGAAAGAAGCTTTGCATATAAACTTATAAGATAAAGAGAGGTAGGTGTTCAGAAAAAAATCAACAAATGATGCAGGAGCATAAAAATGAAAATCCTACTGAAAGAATATAAGTGGGTTGGGCATTAAAGATTAGCTCAATGGGTTGATGGCCTGGGATGTGTTTGTGCATGGAGTTCCTGAGCTCTTTAAAATAATATATATTAGTTAATGACTTTTGTATCCTGTTATGGTAGTTACTTTGATATATACCATTTTGGCGATTTTTATTTAATAATACATTGTAACGTGTCACTGATAAGAAGAGGTTTTTCGGAAATTTGATATGTTTTATCGAATTGCATTTATACTTCCAGAAGCAAACATTTTGCATGGGCCTTTGGTATAGTTACAAGGTCCTCTTCAATTCAAACTTTATTCACATTTTAGAAAATCATCCAGTTATACTGAAATTTTCCTTTAGATGATTAAAGTATGTGTTGGTTTTTAATATCTTCCACGTCTCTCACTTTTATATTTAGTTTATGAAAAGCTACAAGATATGAGTTTCTGCTATGCTAATTAAGTCTAACGCAGGTATTACAAGCTTTGAGAAGGTTGAAGGGCACTTCTACCGACCCAAAGGAAAAGATGTCAGCTGAAACAAAGTTTGTATTTGACCAATTAACTGAAGATGCCATGAAGCTGATGGACAACGGTGAATACAGTTAAGTGTGTTTCTCTCGCAAAATCTTTCTACTTGAAAATGATTCTTCTGAATTATATATATGGTACACGTGGCCATTCTTTCCCTTACGGTGAAATGTTTTTTTAGCTACACTTTCATCAAATAGTTATGAAATAATCATTTTAATATTTTGATGTGTGTACCATGATAAGTATTTTTTTTCTTTCCAGCAATAGATAACATTTATGAAAATATTGGACATTTAGGTACAAAGCGGTTGCAAAATACCCTGATTAACAAGCTACAACTTTTTTCTTTCCTATTTGAACTGAGCAAAATCTTGAGTTGTATCTTTCTTTAGAAGAATTCTGTCCTCCCTTTTGTCATATACATGTTTACTTTAATATAATATACACCATGTTTCTTTTTTCAAAAAAAGGCAATTCTACATCTTGAATTTATGTTTTACTTATGAAAATAAAATAATTAACACATTTAGTAAAGAGAAAGAGAGAGTTAGAGGGATGGATGGAAAGTGAGAAAGGGAATAAGTTTATAAAATTGTGAGAAGGGGAGTTAATTTTAAGTTACAATAATTGTTAAGTTTACACGCTAAGGTGTTTTGTTAAAGGCATAGTGCAGAAGTGGTTCTGAAATTTTTTCAAACACCTTACCGTCGTGCTATTAAAATGCTTTTTTTTTTAAAAGCACTCGCAAAAGATTTTTGGAAGTATTTTATTAGCTATAAAAAGCACTTTCAGAAGAAGTAGAAAAAGTTCAAAGTGGTAATTGGCTAGATGTCCTTGGAACCGCTGTTTAAAACAGTTCTTGAAAATTTTTTGAACACCTTACTGTTCGCTGCTAAATGCTTTTTCTAGCAGACACTAAAGATTTTTGGAAGTATTTTTTTAGCCACTAACAACACTTTCAAAAGAAGAAAAATTACAAGTGGTATTTGGCAAGATGTTGAAACCTCTGATTAAAACAGTTCTTGAAGCACATGTATTTTCTTTCATTGTTCCTTAAACATTCTCTTTCGGATAATCTATAACTGAAAGTAACAATTTCTCTTTTAATCTAATGAGCATTTAGAGGAATGAAATCATGGCAATTTATGAATTCAAAAAATCATTTCAAAGTTAAATGTCGGATATTTTTAGTTGATTAAAAATTTAATTATTAAGCATGTGCTTTACATGAAAACACTGACAGATGTAGTTCAATATGAAGCTCTCTGAATATTTTATAGGTTGAAATTTTGTTTTTCAGATGTTTATCATGAAAAGCAGGAGGTTTTTGAGCGCGAGGCAGGTTTATCTTCTGTCTCTCTTCATTTCTTTTTTGATTTTTTTTTCTTCTTTTATAATTTCAATTTATGGTCCACTTTGGCAACACCTTGTGGTAGTAGGAAACCTAAGACTCCATGAGGTCAATGGTTTGGTTCCCCTGGGATCAAACTCAAATTTTTTAGTGGAAGGTGGCAGTGTAGGTTGGTTCACCCTTGTATTTGGTGCCTCGTACTTATGTCACTAATTGGCAATGAGCGATGCCTATGCAATGAATGTTAATGTAGAAATTGGCTTCATTATTTAGAATGCTATGTAATCATTTGTGATCATAGAGTAGGAAAGATTGCTTAATCTTAGGATAGATTCTTGACATTAAGAGGATTATTTTGTTTTCTTCTAAATGAATTGTATATAAATTAGACATTTATTCTACTAAACATATAGAAGAAAAACAATTTTATTTCCCTTTTAGCTTTCATTGTTGAGAAAATTTCTTTCCCCTACAAGTTACCCTTCATTGCCAAAAAAAAAAAAAAGAAAAAATTCTGCACACTTTCTTATGTCTTGTATTAATTAATTCCCTCTTTTTTTGCTTCATGTTTGTTATGGACAAAGTCGACCCATCTGGCTATTATTTATTGTTCCTTTATCCTTGACTCATTTTTTCTTTGGTATCAATTCCTGCCCATAAATCACTGAACGCTCTTAGTCATCGACCTGTATGGTAGAATTGATCCACCCCTTCTTCAGTATGAGTTTGAGTCACTAGTGTTTGGAATTTCCTTAAAAAGGAGAACTTAATTGACAAACACTTGTTTAGATTGACTATTTTGTATTTAAGGTGAAGAAGCTATAATTTTATGACTTTGAAATTTTAACTTACTAGAGATACAAAAGAATATTAATGTTTTTTAGTCAGAGATGATTGAATAACTGCATAGAATTGACCGTAAAGTTACATGTTCAATCCACATGGCCAATTTAATAAACTTTCTAATGACAAAGTCTAATTTACTTATTGTTGAAAGTTCATCTATTTTCTTTGAAATAATAAAAGTTTAAGCCATCAGTTGTTCATACCTCTTAAATTCAAGGTGTTTTTGTATTTGATCATTGTTTAAAGAAGTAGATGTAAAAAGTTCTCTTTGTGATGTTTGTGAGCTTGCTAGATCTGATTGTGTCTTTTTTGTTTAGTAATAAGTGAAGTTTTGTTCATTTTGATTTGGCTCATAGTAATATATCGGGTCCCTATAGATTCTTTATATTTATGGGGCAAGATAGTTTGATTCTTTGACTAAAAATTGGCCCGCTAGAGTCGTTTAATTTTCTTTCTCAAACAAAATTCTGCGAGTAACTTGCTTTCCAATTTCATAGCATAATTAAAAACCATTTTGGCATGAGCGTAGAAAAGTTCAAATCAAATAATGCTAAGTTTTATTTAACAAGTTCTTATCTCCCTATTTTCAAAAAGACAATCATTCACGAGTTTGCGTGTGAATACCCTTCAACAATTTTGGATTGGCAAAACAAAAAAATGGTCACTTACTCCCAATTACTTGAGATTTTCTATTTCAAAAAAAGTTCAAAAATCATATGGGCGGAAGTTGTTCTTGCATCTACTTATAATGCAAACATTTTACCTTAGATAGGATGCTTTCACAATTTTACTATGATTTTGTACGACAAATCATCTTACTCTTAAATTTTTAATTGTGCATCCTTTATTCACATTTGTAATTATAATAGAGGGAAGTTAGTTCCAAGGCGCTTAAATGTATTTTGAAAGGTAAACTTGAATTAAGGGATGTAAGTGTTATCCTCTACCTATTAAAATCTTTTTTTGCTACTTATGCTAGTTTTGCAAGAAAAACAAATTCTTACTCGCCAGTTGTCAAACTTATGTCCACGAGACACAACTCAAAGAAAATAAGATTTAGAGATTTCTTCATACTTGATTTGTCATATTCTTCCTCCCTTCTTTCAAACACTCTATCGCAGCTTCTCCTAACAGTTGATCTTTTTCTATTCAAAAGTTTGTAATGCAAATTTTGAGTTCATGACTAACGATAATGTTGTTTTTTATTCTACATGGCCATTTAATATGTATTCAAGAAGGAAGGCTTATGATAAACCTCTAGTGGACATATTCTAGAAGGAGGCAACAACAGAATAAAAAGGGTAGTATGGAAGTTAACAAGGGAAAACTATGTAACGGTGATTGACATTTAGTAGTTAGGGAGAAATTGTAATAAAAGGGGAAGAGAAGAGAAAGAGAGAGTGTGGAGTTTTGTGAGTAGAGTAAGTAGGGGAGAACCTTAAGGAGAGAAACCCAGACTTTCATTTTAGTGCAATATGTAACCTTCGATAATTCAATAAAGTGATTTATTCTATTCTTGTCGTTAGGTCATTCAAGATCCTAAGATTTTAGTATCAGAGCTCTTTCTTGGGAGTAGGGGAGAATGCTCACTAGGTCAGACACTAAAAAAGAAGGCATGGCGGATTGGTAGAGAAATGTAAAAGGTTAAGGAGTTGCAGAAAATGTCGTTGCTAGAGAAGAATTTTATAGTGATGCAGGAGCAGTTAGCAAGATTCATGGCTAGAACCGAGCGTAGTCAACATTCAACAGACAGAAACCCCGGAGGTAATGGGGAAATTGTGTTGATATCGAATAGAGACTTGCTTCCTTGAAAATTAGAATTATCGGTTTTTTGTGGAACGGAAGTTGATGGATGGATATGCAGAACAAAAGGATATTTCCGAATCAATCGATTATCAGAGGAAGAAAAATTGGAGGCGGCGATTTTGTGTTTTGAAGGCGTAGCATTAGTATGGTTCCAATGGAAAAACCAATCGCAAACTTCAGGGCATGGTCACAGTTGAAGCGACAACTACCAGAAAGGTTTCGAAATCCCAAGGATGAATCGAGCTGTGATAGGCTCTTCATGAATAAACAAGAAAGTTCAGTAGAAGAATATAGGATTCAGTTTGAATCCATTGCATCCAATTTGGTCGGAACTCTTGATGAAGTGATGATTAGTGCTTTTTTAAATGGGCTGAAAAACGAGATAGAAGGAGATGTTCAATTGATGAGGCCATCTTGATTGAGAGATGTGATGGAGTCTGCCCAGATTGTAGAAAATAAAAATTTGCAGTCACGGGGAGTGAAAGATAGTGGACATCGTCTGTTTTGAAAGCATAATGGGGAAATGGCCACAGCTCCAAAAGGGTAGTATGGAAGTTAACGAGGGAATAACTGTGTAACGGTGATTAAAATTTAGTAGTTGGAGAGAAATTGTAATAAAAGGGGAAGAAAAGAGAAAGAGAGGGCGTGGAGTTTTGTGAGGAGAGTAAGTAGGGGAGAACCTTGAGGAGAGAAGCTCAGACTCTCAAAATTGTAGTGCAATCTGTAATCTTTGGTAATTCAATAAAGTGATTTACATTTTCGTTAGGTCATTCCAGATCCTAACATTTTAGTATCAGAGCTCTTTCTTGGGAGCAGGGGAGAATGCTCACTAGGTTAGATGCTAAAAAAGAAGCCAGGGCAGATTGGTAGAGAAATGTAAGAGGTTAAGGAGTTGCAGAAAATGTCGTAGCTAGAGAAGAATTTTATAGTGATGCAAGAGCAGTTAGCAAGATTCATGGCTAAAACCGAGCGTAGTCAACATTCGACAGACAGAAACCCCCAGAGGTAATGGGGATATTGTGCTGATATCGAATAGAGACGTGCTTCCTTGGAAATTAGAATTACTGGTTTTCTGTGGAATAGAAGTTGACGGATGGATATGCAGAGCAGAAAGATATTTCCGAATCAATCGATTATTAGAGGAAGAAAAATTGGAGGCAGCGATTTTGTGTTTTGAAGGCGTAGCGTTAGCATGGTTCTAATGGGAAAACCAATCGCAAACCTTCAAGGCATGGTCACAGCTGAAACGACATCTACTGGAAAGGTTTCGAAATCCCAAGGATGAATCGAACTGTGATAGGCTCTTCATGAATAAACAAGAAGGTTCAGTAGAAGAATATAGGATTAAGTTTGAATCCATTGCATCCAATTTGGTCGGAATTCTTGATGAAGTGATGATTAGTGCTTTTTTAAATGGGCTAAAAAACGAGATGAAAGGAGATGTTCAATTGATGAGGCCATCTGGATTGAGAGATGTGATGGAGTCTGCCCAAATTGTAGAAAATAAAAATTTGCTGGCACGGGGAGTGAAAGATAGTGGACATCGTCCGTTTTCAAAGCATAATGGAAAAATGACCACAGCTCCAAAAGGGTAGTATGGAAGTGACATAATAGTTCAACAAGGAGTTGTAAGGAATGAAGTCCCAAGAAGAATATTATAGGAGCAGAAATGAGAATAAATAGAGAAAATTGATTATGTTATAAGTATGATGAGAAGTATGGGGCAGGACACTAGTGAGAGAAGAAAATGTTACAAGTCCTCATTCTTCAGGATGAGGAAGATGAACAAGAGGAAGAAGAAATGAGCGGAATAGAGGAGTGCATGGTGAACCGACAAGATGATGAAGCAGAACTATCACTGGATTCAATAGTGAGATTAACTACACCTCAAACCACGAGGTTGTGGGGGCAAATTAAACAACAACATGTAGTTTTGATTGATAGTAGAGCTACCCACAATTTTATCGCTAACAAAGTTGTTGCTGAATTGGAGTTACAGATCACACAATGTAGTATAGAGTGGTAATGGGAAATGGTGAATCGATTCGTTGTAAGGGAATATACTGGAATGTGCTGTTAACCTTATAGGAAATGGACGTATTAGAGGAATTCCTACTGGTAGAGTTGGGCAATACAGATGTGATCCTAGGCATGCAGTGGTTGGAATCATAGGGAGACACATCTGTGAATTGGAAACTACAAGTGCTGAAGTGTAAGTTGGAGGGTAAAATGGTGGGACTTAAAGGAGAAGATTTCTCTAAGGGCCATGATGAGGACTGTAAAAAAACGAAAGGCAAGGATTGTTGATTGAGCAGGGCACTATCAAGACTATGGTCAAAGTTCAAGAAGAAGAATACCAAGAAAAATTCAGATGCTGCTACAATAGTTTAGACACGTTTTACGATTTTAGAGATGCCCTATGGGTCATCACCGATACGACAACAAGATCATGCAATAATTTTAAAAGGAGTTGGCCTTGTTAACGTGAGATCCTATTGATACCCGGTGATACAAAATGATGAGATTGAAAGATTAGTCAAGAAGATGTTGGTCGTAGGGATAATTCAACCTAGTTCAAGTCTCTTTTCGAGCCCCAATTATTTTAGTAAAAAGAAAAGAAAAAGAGCTAGAGGTTTTGTGTTGACTATAGGGCACTAAATAGAGAGACATTGAAGGGAAAATTTTCGATATCGGTTATTGATGAGCTGTTAGATGAACTATATGCAGCTGAAATATTCACGAAATTGGACTTGAAATTGGGTTGTCACCAAATAAGAGTCCGACAACAAAACGTGCCCAGAACAGCATTTAGGACACACGAAAGATATTATGAATTTTTAGTAATACCCTTTGGACTTACGAATGTCCCATCGACTTTTCAATCTATGATGAATAAGGTATTTCATCACTTAGGAAGTTTATTTTAGTATTTTTTGATGATATATTGATATACAGTAAATCATTGGAGGAACATGTTGAGCATTTGAGACTGACTTTAGAAGTTTTGTTGAGGGAACAACTCTATGTTAATTAGAAAAAATGCATTTTTGCTAAACAAGACCCAGAGTACTTGGGATATATTATTTCGTCTAGGGGTGTATAGGTGGATGCGAGCAAGGTACAGACAATGATGGATTGGCTGATACCGAAAACTCTTAAGCAACTAAGAGGATTCTTGGGGTTGACGGGATATTACAGAAAATTCGTATCTAGGTATGGATCAATTGCTTAACCTTTAATGCAACAGCTAAAAAAGGACAAATTTTGCTAGAGTGAGGAAGCAAATATGGCATTCGAGAGGTTGAAGGCAGCCATGTGTTCGGTACCTATTTTAGCACTGCCAAATTTTGAGGAAACGTTTGTAGTAGAGATGGATGCTTCAGGAAGTGGATTGGGGACTGTGTTGATGCAAAATCAACGTCCAATTGATTATTTTAGTCAACAATTGTCAAAATAGGGAAGACTGAACTCAGTGTATGAAAGAGAGCTAATGGCTATAGTGCTGGCGATTCAAAAATGGAGACCCTACTTATTGGGATGTCATTTTGTTGTCCGCACCGACTAACGAAGTTTGAAATTCCTGTTGGAACAAATCATGTTTGCACAGGGTCATCAAAAGTGGCTGACAAAGATTTTGAGCTTTGATTTTGAAGTTCATTATAAACCTCGGAAGGATAATAAAGTAGTTGATGCCTTATCCTAGAGGGGACAGGAAGAAGTAGAAATATCGGAGATGGAAACATTATTGTGTCAGGGATTGTTCACTTTGGAGGAACTGAAAAGGCAGATTGATGGTGGCAAGAAGCTGTCCAAAATTAAAGAAGAATTGTTGGACTCCACATTGTTGAAACAGAGATTTTCATTGCTGAATGGATATTTGTACTACAATAAAAGGAAGGTTGTTTCTCAATCTTCTGTACTGATTCCAAAGATTTTGCAACTGTTCCATGCTTGTCCACTGGGCGGACATGAATGTTTCACTAAAATCTTCAGAAGAATTGCAGTAGAGTTGTTTTGGTTTGGCATGAGAAAGGACATTAAAGTTTTATAAACGAATGCGAAATGTGTCAGAGGAACAAATATGAGACTTTAACACTGGCGGGTCTGTTACAACTGCTGCCAATTCCTATAGATATTTGGGAGGATATCTCAATGGATTTCTTTGAGATTTTGTCAAAATCAAATGGGGTGGACACGACAATGGTGGTTATAAACAGATTGAGCAAACATGCTTATTTTATAGTTCTTCACCACCCTTTTTCCGCAATGATAGTGGCTGAAAAATTGACAGAATGTATTTCGGTTGCATGGGATGCCAAGGTCGATTGTCTCCGATAGAGATAAGGTGTTTGTCAGTTTATTGTGGAGAGAATTGTTTCGGATGCATGGAACCTTATTGAAGTTCAGTTCATCTTACCACCCACATACAGATCAACAATTAAAGGTGGTAAATAGAATGCTGGAAACATATTTGAGGTTTTTTGTTAGGGGGAAAGCCAAAAGAATGGGCGGGGTGGTTACCTTGAGCAGAGTTTTGGTAGAATTCATTATATCATACGGCAATTGGAATGTCTCTTTCAGAGCTGTATACAAAAGAGACCCGCCATCAATTCTACGCTTGGGAAGTGTAGGATCAGTGGTTTCAGGAATTGATAACCAGCTTAAATAGAGAGATGAAGTTCTAGATGTGTTGAAGTTTCATTTGGAAAAGGCTCAAGCTCAAATGGTGTGAATGGGTAACAAAAGGAGGAGGGAGGTTGCATTTGCTGAGGGTGAAGCAGTCTGGTTGAAGTTACAACCCTATAAGCAGAAATCCGTGGTGGTGAGACGGAGCGAGATGCTTTTCCCTCAGTATTTTGGACATTTTGTGATTGGGTAGCGCATAGAGAAGGTGACATATTGATTGCTGCTACCCTTGACATCTAGGATTCATCATGTGTTGCTGCTGAAACGTGTCAAGAGTGAGGTTGGAAAGTGTGTCCCACTACAAGCAAGGTTATGATAGTCGATGGAGTGGAAAGTGGAACCAGAAATTTTATTAGATGTAGCTCAACAGTGCGGGGATTTGAAGAAATTGACGGTATTGATTAAGTGGAAGCATCTCCCTTCGTACGAATCTACATGGGAAGATTTTGAGCAGATTTGTCATCAATTTCCAGACTTTAACCTCAAGGACAAGGTACTCGTTGGGTGGAGAGTAATGATAAACCTCTAGTGAGGTTTGCATATTCTAGAAGGAGGTAACACCAGAATAAAGGGGAGGAAGTTAATGAGGGAATAACTGTGTAGAGGTGATTAACAGTTAGTAGTTAGAGAGAAATTGTAATAAAAGGGGAAGAGAAGAGAAAGAGAGGGTGTGGAGTTTTGAGAGTAGAGTAAGCAGGGGAGAACCTTGAGGAGAGAAGCCCAGACTCTCGAAATTCTGTTGCAATTTGTAACCTTCGGGAATTCAATAAAGTGATTGATTCTGTTCTTTTTGTTAGGTCATTCAAGATCCTAACACCTTCTATTCTTAAACTAGTGTAATTGTAAATTCAGATGTTAATCCAAAGAACGAAATTGAAGTTTTTAATCCATCATCTTACATGTTGCTCATTGACATCAATGACCTTAACTTGCTTATTGCCATTAGAAAATGCACTAGAGAGTGTGTCAATCTCTTATTTTGTGTCATGCAACAAATTCTATTTCATTATGAGTTGAGAAGAAAAATGAGAAGCATAGAAGTTAGTGGATCTGTCCTAAGAAAATAATGTAGTTGGTTGTAGATGGGTGATCATAGTGAAGTATAGAGTCAATAGGTCACCTGAGAGGTATGAAATAGTTATGTAGTGAACTATCAAATGACTTTTGCACTTACTGCAAAAGGTATCACAGTTTGTACAATGCAAAGGTATTGTATGGACTTAAGCAATCACCAATGGCATCGTTTGGAAGATTTTTAAAGGTACTCTTAACTATGGTCTGTAAACAAAGTCAAAGTGACCATTCATTAATTCCCTGAGTCGAGGGAAATAACATTTCATTTGATTCAAGTCAACAACATCGTAGTAATGAATCGTTGAAAAAGAGAAGCAAATATTAAACTATTGTTTAACTAAGGAGTTTGAAATAAAAGAATTCAGAAAGTTCAAGTATATCTTGGATATCTAGGTGAAACACAAAGGATATTCATTTCTTAACCAAAAGACGGATTGATCTTTGAAGTGAAATTAGGAAATCGCATGTAAACCTGTCAACATACTAATATTCTAACAGAATTAAGGAAGCTGGTGGAAATGCTGCTCATCAGAGATTGCTGGAAGACTCATCTATTTCTCTTATACGATATCAAATATATCGTATGTTTTGAATGTTATTCAGTCAATTCATGAACATTCCTAAAGATGATCGCTTGTGGGCTATTTACTGAGTGTTGTCCTATCTAAAGGCTACTCTAGTTGTGATCATTTTGTTTAATAAAGGGGTTTTATTTATAGTTGAGGCTTATATAGATGCATATTATGCAGATCAGTGGTTGACAGAATTTACCTCAAGATATTGCATTTTTCTTGGAGGTATTCTTGTAACTTGAAGAAGTAAAAACAACAAGGTGTTTTGACAATGTCAAGTGCTGAGGTAGAATTTTGAGCTATGGTGCGAGAAATTTGTGAACTATTGAGGTCTTGGACATTGAGGGAGAGGTTCTTTGAGATTATATGTGATAATAAATATTGCAGACAGGTCTGTGCAACATGATAAAACAAAACACATTGAATCTATAAATGTTTTTAACTGAAAAGTTAGGCACTGACTTGATCTGTACTCCATATAATGTCCATCGAAATGTATTTCCCAAGTACCTGAACAATTTAGATTTTCAATCAATAATTCACAAGATTGAAAGGGCGTTGGGAAAGTAGCTTTATATTTTTAGGATATTGTAATCATTTGTAATCCAAGAGTAGGATATATTGCTTGATTCGAAGGATCTGTTTTTGACATTAAGAATATTTTTTTGTTTTTCTCTTACATGAATTTGTGTATGATAAACTAGGCATGCATTTTGATAAACATGCACCAGAAAAAAAAAACAGCATTCTGTCACGGTTTATGGTGTGCATCTTTCTGCAATCGCAATGAAAAATAATTTCTTTTCATGGTTTGTTGGTTTGTTTTCCTTCATTCACCTTCTTAGTTTATTTCCCGATGATTCTGCTCTTAATTTATTTATAAATTGTTTCCCACTATGTTTTTCAAATTCTGCATTTTTCTAAATATTCCTTCTATTTCTTTATTGTTTTTTTCTTCATGGTTTTTCACCATCTTAGTTTTATCAATTCATTTTGTGTTGCGATTATTTATGTCATTGCTCCCATAGTCATTCTTTTTCTATCTGTTCTTATCTCGTGAGTTTTCCTCTGTTGTAAGTTTTTCCTTTTATATCATGTCCTTTGTAATTTGATATGGAGCCAATTTTTTTTCTCTTCTCATCAATGTGTTGTTTGGTGTTCTTCAATGTTATTGTTCATCAATTCTTATTTCATAAATTCTGTATTTAATTACGTAATTTTTCTTTGCCTGAATGTTTGTCAAACAATTAGTAACTTATGTGAAACATTTTCATCATATCATTGCTATGCTTCAAAATATATGTCGCTGATTACCAGAAGCAGCATTTTGTGGCATCATTAGCGCTTTATTCACTTTTATTTGATTGTCCTTTGTTTAGAAGGATATGAAACTTTATTACAAGCAAGAGAAGGCACCTCCATTGGTTCCGATCATGGAAATTTTGGTACCAGCAGGCCTACTTCACTGTTTTCAGATCCTACAGTTAGTTCTTTAAATCTAATTAGGTCTGCGGCAGATATGTCAGATGCTGCTGAAACATATGATATGTTTGGAGATGATGATGAACTTGCTGGCACAGAACCACCTGCTGATGGAGTTACTGCAGTGTTGGGCCCTAGTTCTGATGTAGTAAATCAACAAACTCCAACTGCCCTTAATTCTGATTAGTAAGCCTCTCTTTTTCATGCCGAGGAATTTATATTTTGATAGTAAGACACATGACATTTTCTGAAATGCTGTGGTTTTTATTGTGTTTCAGATACTTGGTCTGCAGATGGAGCTATGCCAAATGATTATGTCTATGATGAGTCATCAGGGTACACTCTCTATTCCATTTGCTCCGTCGTTGATCTGGTTCCATGAAAATATATGTGAATATAACTTGATTTGCTTCTTAGATTATGCAGTGATATTCATTTGGGTGATCTCTTACTCAAATTGATACAACTTATTTCTTATCTCTTGTAAAACATCCTTTAAAGGTCGCCAACTTCGTGGATATGCTTGTGAGATTTTGTTTATAAAGCCCACAAAGGCATCATAAATATCGTATTGTTTTATGGAAATGGATCGTTAACCCAGAAAATGTATTGGGAACTTTCAGCTTTGGAACATAGCCCTTATTGGGTAAATGGTTATGATTATAAGAAAATACTGGAAGTCCACGATTGGGGATATTTCATTAAGGAGAGACCTTAATTCAACTGGAGCATTTAAACTTTTCACTTTGTTGTGATCATTTTTGGTTGGCTCTTGGGATCAAATGTTAAACAAGCAATGGTAGATTCCCATTTTTGGTCTCTTTTCTTGTAATTCCTTACATTCCATAGAAAAAATCCTCATCATCTAAGCATTTGTGGTTCTATGATTGGAATCAGAAAGCAATGAGTACGTGAAGAACACTTCAATTCTAGCTCTTGTGATTATATTCAAGAAAGGAACCCTCTTTTCTATGTCTCCAACTATTATTCACGAATATTACACCGAATCTATTTTATGGATAAGTTTCACTTTTTACACCTTTTGAGTTTTATGGTTAAAACCAAATATATAGGATTCAAGGAAAATTTGGCGTCATTCACTTGTTACGAGTAAAGACAAATCATATGCTTGTCTTTCACTTGGTACTTGAGAAGAGATAGACAAATCATAAGCTTGTGATATGTACCCTGTCATTCTCCAATTTTCAAAACAAACACACAGCAATCAAGAAGAAAAATAAACCAATAAACTCAGCAACAAAGTTCCTAATAGTGAAGGGAATTTGAGAGCCCTTCTCTCTCCCAATTTACAGAGGATTTCGAGAGCTTCTATCCCTCTCCCACTCTTTTCCAATTTTTCCTCCCCCTCTCACTTATATAATCAATTACTATCAGAATACTAACAAATCCTAACCAAATTATCAAGCCAAATACCCTAACTATCCCTTTCTCTACTAAAATATTATCTCTCCCTAGTATATTGCTAACAGCTTGTTTTCTGAATTCGATTAACCATTGCTTTACACTGCATATACTTAAAAGTAAACAAGTATGTTTTTGTGGCGAAATAGCATGTTATTACTTTGTGGATTCCATGGTCGAAACAAACTAGATAAGATTTAGGAAAATTTGATTATAATGCTTTGTGGGATAAGATTATATTCTTATAGGCAGGTTAAGGTTATTTAGTACCCTTGAATCTTTTTGATTTTGGTTGTTTCTAATTGGAAAGCAAACCCACGCAACTTTTTGTTCATGGAGGATTTTATCATCCTTTCCATTTCTACATTTTCTTTCCTTTGTAACAAAAGTTCTTTGAGTATTTTGCTTTTGGCACAAATGAAATGTCAAGGATGCCAAATCTACGACTTGTATGTTGACTATTATGCCCTATATTTTGTGAACTCTATCTCTGTTATTTTAATTCTTTATAGATAAGTGTTTTGTTATTCCTAGTTTGGAGCAGATGGTGTTATTATTCCGAAGATATTCAATGTGATATAAGTTTCTTTGGTTCTGCAGGTACTATTATAGTAGCAGCTTGGGATATTATTATGATCCATCTACAGGACTTTACTGCTTGGCGGCATCAGGGCAATGGTAAACTTCTTTACAGTTCCTCCAGCACATGTACTTTTTTCATTGTGACATATCCAAGCTATTTGTTCCATTAAATCTAGTTCTTTTTTCAAATAGATTGTCTTGAAGACAAATAGTACACATGGTAATGAACCTCCACCTTGCACCAAGCAGGCAAGACCGCAATTTAATTGCTGTCTGCCTCTAGGCTATATTGCAGAATCTAGTCTTTCTGAAGTTTTAAACTTAACCCATATACATATGCATATGATTAATTACATTCATACAGATCCAACCGTACTCAGATGGACACATGTACATTCACATACATATATTGTAGATGCATGTACAATATTGGACAATACAGCGAGTATTACATACATGAACATGTACATGTAGATAAATAAATATATGCATTTTCAAATGTTCATCTTGATACTTTCATGTACAAATATAGGTATTTAGATTGATAGTTCATCAAGTGAATGTTAACCCAATAGAGCCAATGAAAGGGATTGATGTGCATAGGTTAACGAAAATATTATTTTGAGAAGGAAAAAACAAAAGGGCACCTCAATGTTAAGAGTTGAAGCTGGAATAGGATCTTATGTTCAAAGTTTTGAACCTCGTATCTTTTGACAATCTCTAACCATGTAAGCGCTTACCAAATTCAAACCAAAAATTTGGATTTCAATTTGAGAGTCTTGTATAAGATTCTGCTCATGTAGGTTCATTTAACTAGTTGCATATTTTTGATTGGCAGTTTTAGAACTCAAAATAATCTGCCGGGTTTCTTACTTCCCTGTGTTTCGTCATTGATAAAGGTACTCATTTAACGAGGAGACTAATACATATGATGAAGTGCACGAGGAGGCATCCAATGTGATATAATGTACATTTTTTTTTCAAATTCTGCTGGAGATGCCTATAAGATGAACAAAGCCTTGTTTGGTCGGCCTTAGTCTTTCAATTGGCGGGACGAAGACTGTATTTTACTTTGGAAGTTTGTTCAGTGTTGTACATAATCGGAAGCATAGTTTTTCAATATATGAGATCACTGCATCGTGTTATATGTTGTTTTGTGAAAAACTCTTTGCTGCACCTTTGGTTTCGTCCTTTTGACATGAATACCACTCTATAAACAGATGGATACCTGCATAGATAGAGATGTACACTATCTATATTGCAAAAGAGAAAGAAAGATGATGTGCTGAACCAACCAATTACTTGGCCCCAAATGAAAGTTTCTCTATTTTGCAAGTAAAAAAGACTTGGTGATCCGAAGTGATCCCGTGCTCACATTGATGAACAAGTTACCCAACAACATTGAATTACTTAATCACTTTGACTTCTGATCTGATCTTGGTTTGAGTTTATTGGAATACTGGATTACTCTTGGACGTTGATGTTTTGGATGACATTTTATGCACAATGATTTGTTCTCCTTTTTGCCTTGGGTAATTTGTTGATTTGGGACTTTTGGATTAATCATTTTGGTGTATATTGGATTGTTAAGGGTATCATGTGATATTGTTAGCAATTTTAGTGAATTTGTAAGAAGGATCTTTTGGATTTCAACGGTGGTGTCTTTACATTTATTCAATAGTTTTAGAGATAGACCACGAGTGGTTTTGGTAGATAGACATCATCATTGTTTAAAGTCAATTGTGGATTCGTTGATTTTGTTGATCATTTTGAAGTGCATTTTTTGGAGGCCTCTAGCGTAGTTTACTGTCATTTGGCTTTCAGATATTTTGTTTTCCGCATCATTTTGTGACATTCTTATTCTTGGTTGATTGTTGGATCTCAAAACCAAACCTAGTTGGAATTTGAGAAGAATATTGTGTTGCTTTTATTGCTCTTTACCCTTGTCGTTCATCAAAAGAGTAACAAGTGGGAGAGAAAATAAAGAGAAAAAAATTAGTGAGATTTGTTTGCAAGGTGAGTTTTAAGTGATGAATTTGTCGTAATAATATTTTCAAAATTTATTATCTATAAATATTATAATTTTATTTTTCATATTGATGGTTGTTGAATTGCACCAATAGTTTTTTCCAAGTTAGATTTCATGGAAAGTTCTCGATGTCTATTTTTATCTATTGTTTCTTTTATTTTTATTTGTTATAATTTAATGGTACCAATAATTATTTTTAATGTGTCTGCAATTATTTTCATATTGCCTAATAGTTTAACTGACAGTTGAGCTTCGTTACTGTCTAATAAAGCTGAAATAAGAAAATTCTACATTTTTTTTTTGTCGAGAAAATAAAAAATGAATACAATATTGCGTAAAAATGAATGCGATATTGCATAAACCATCAAAAGTGAATAGATGGAGATTTTATTGGATAAGCAGATGATTGTGCAAACCGAAGTGGTTGCACGATAAAAATATTTTAAAAACAAAATTGAAGTCTCTTTGGGTGTCAAATTCAACGATGATAGCTAACTATATCAACACTTTCAATGCCTTATCTTCACCTGCATTAGTGAAGCATAAATAAAAATGGCAAAAATGAACGAACATAACTTTTTATTTCAAACTTTGACATAAGCATATGATTATCTTGGTACAAATGTTGTCAACGAGTCTGGAAAGGCTAAAATCATATTCAATAAAATTGCAACTACAATTCTTGACACAAAAGGCAAAAGAAATAACAGGTGATATACTTTCGTTGACGCTTTATCTGTAACAAGAGTCAGATCGAAGGACCTTGTAACTCATGATCCCGCACGTCAAGCAAGTTAAACATAAAGTGTTATCTGGCAAGATGCCCATAAAAAAAATATTTTTGGAAACTGAGGAAGGAAAGAGGTTGTATTGTAAAAACAGTCATTTTTATAAATAAATAAAATTGAATAATGCTACATTTACTTCTATTATTATTTTATAATTCTATCAAACACTAATTGATTCAGTTAATGTAATAAATTATAAATAATTAAAAAAATTCATTAATTGCACCAATTAATGTTTGTCACGTCATTAAATAAGAATAGAGAGTATAAATAAAGTGTAAACATAACATTATTCAATAAAATTTTCAAGTAAAATTTTTCGTATAGTGAAGATTAATTATCCCATGATTGATTTTACTTTTTATAATTAATCACTGTGTTAAATGGTAATTTTTGGTAAAGTGGTACAAATTTTAAAATTAACGTGGTGGTCAAACATTGAAATAGTACATTTTTAAAAGTGGTCAAAATGCAATCTGTACATTGTTGGAATTCTTCTCGAGAGTTTCTTGCCCTTAAAGTCTTCCTCGAGATAATATTTTGAAATAATGTTTAGATTTTTGCATAATCAAGATCTAAAAATTTGTTTAATATCTAAAATATATTATATTTATATGTTAAATCATATTTAATAAGAATAAAAACTTTTATAAAATGGCATCTGTCCTTTGGTTTCCAACGGAGAGGAGGAAAGACGAGAGGGAGAGGGCCGTGTGAGCTGGGGAGGAAATTCGATGCTAGATCCCTTTTGTTGTTGTCATAATCTTTTTCTATTATCATCATATCTTTTAGTTGTAAGAAGACTCACTAACGTACAGGTAAAGGTTTCATTTATTATACTTGCCATGCATCATGATTTTTAAAATTTATTTTGTGAAATATTACATATAAGCCCTACATATCATGTTTCATAGCATGTCAATTTTTATATTACATGTATATTTTTTTACTTGTTTGCTTACAACATGCACGGTCATGGGTCGATTCCTGCACAACAGACCAGGCGAGCAAATCCTAACTCGTAGATACCTCATGTAGGAGGAAACACCGTATTCATTAAGTCAGACCTTTGCATAATGTCATTGAATCACATCGGCATCTCAAAGGGAGATCGAATTAATATGATTCAATGATAGTGCGTAATATGTGTAATGTGTAAATTTTTTGATTTTCAGTTAATTATCCAAATATAAAACAAAACAGATTATTTATTTAAAAACCAGTTTTATTATGTACATGTAACCTAAAGAAGTACCTAAGTCATACACACACCATTTATATTATTATTTATAGTATCAAGTTACATATATTACAAATGCACACTAGAAGGGATCTCAGTAGGTAACTCCGACCTACCATTTATGCTCAATGTGACACGCTTCAACCTATTGCAACTTGTGTGATAACACAAGTACTAGTTATCCTCAGATTTTTAATTGGCAATCACCGAGGATCCCCAGATTCCAATAGGCACAAACAATGTAATTCAGATCCAAATATTATGAAATTTTAGTGTGTACTTACCTAGCACGTGTATGCAGCACCCTTATAATTTTAATGGAAAATTCACAGTGGTTAAAAAGTTATGCACATAATAATTGGGTTTGCTGAAACTGCTCAGGAACATTGCTATATTGGCCGAGATAATGCTAACTTCTGAGCAGCACAACTTTTGTTGTATAATCTGAATGACTCAAAAATTTAATACGATCTTACTTGAGATGAGGTTGCAAAACCCAGAAAATTTCAAGGGCTGATTCGATGTGGATGAAAAGATATGCGAATGAAAGTGCCTGTTGGTTCAGAAGGTGATATGAATTGCACCTTTTGGTTTTGTGGTCTTTCTAGGGGAAAAACACTCCAGCTCGCAATGGTTGACAGTTTGTACTCTTTTGCTGTGATTACTACCCTCCTAGAAGGTAGATAAAAGAGTAATAATAAGAGCTTCCAAGAATACTCACAAACTTGGAAGACAATGGACACCAAAATGCTCGGATGTGACTCACCGGCGACAATGAAGTTTTGAAACTCAAAGAGGCTCGGGTTTGGAAGACAAGCTTCAGTTTTTCATTGAACAAAGATGCCTGGTACCGCAGCTAAGAGAGGGTTAAATACCTCCCTCCAATTACAATTAGGGTTCAGCTCACAAAAAAGAAAAAGAAGGCTCTAGAAGGTGACTTGCTATTCGGCCACCTCATCGGCCAAGTACCATGTACTCTCATTTTCTCTCTCCCATGTTTATGTGTACTTCCTTCCTTCAAATGCAGCCCGCTCTACCTCCAAAAAGTATTTAGCCATGCATGCAATGCAAACATAAAAATGAACTAAGGTGTTTTTGAAAAGAATAGCAAGATAGGCTCGGTTACGTCACTTGTCAAAAGGAAAATAAATTCCTCCTTCAACAATTAGTGTGGTCGAGGGTTGCTCCCAAGTTAACTCATGGAGAGGCTTCTCTAAGTCTAGAGTACTTGACTCCCATTTCAAATCTTCAAAGTAGTCTTCTCCTGCAAAAAGAACAAACTTGTTAGAAGGAGCTCGACCGAGGACAAGGCCTTGGCTCGGGATCGTGTCAAGAGTCCTCTTGGCATATCATCATCCTCGGGTGTAACGACCCCCCAAAATATTAAGCCTATAAATGACATACAAATTTTGGACTTTTCATCTAATCCATTTCATTCATTTAATCTTCTCATTTAAAATCAATTAACTCATTCAGTGGAAGTCTATCTAATTGTGGAAACCCCAGTAAAAATTTAAACTTAGGCGTCAATGTTAAAACAATAAAGACAAGCAGAGAATTAAGTTTTTTCCTCTCAGGTTTCATCGTAGGAATTGTAACGACCCCAGAAGGATCGTCACACAATCCGTATCTTTCTTAATCATTTAATTCTTATTATTCACACTTTATTCATTATAGGTAATATATTTTTTTTGAAACATAACTTAGCTCAAGATGTCATGTGCGATTCACTAGGCATCACTCAGTAAAGAAATACATTACACATCTGCCGGCGGGCAGTGCATTGCGTATCAGCTGATGAAGAGAAACTTAAACCCTTAGACTGCATATACCGATAGAGAAACAAACCACATCTACCGGTCACTAGACGACAAAGCCATGTTTATTTCATCCGGTGAAGAAACTCATTACATCATCCGACGAAATAAGGGGACATCAACCGGTAACTAGACGACAAAATAATACTTACATCTTCCGATAGCTTAGACACTCTACATCTACCGGTCACTGGATGATGAAATGACATTTACATCATCCGGTAACCTAAATACACTTCATCTGCCGGTCACTAGATGACAAAATAGCACACTCATCATCCGATAGCTTAACACACTACATCTGCCGATCACTAGACGACAAAATAGCACTTTCATCATCCGATAGCTTAGACACTCTACATCTGCCGATCACTAGACGACAAGATGACATTTACATCATCCGGTTACCATGTGCATTACACGTGACTCACTTACTTCATCCGATAGAAGACATCATCCGATGAACAACAAACGTTCGCCATCCACCGGTGACGTCAGCCGGATGATGCACTCGTCTGACTTCTATCTCACAGCTTCTGCCGATGACGACAGCCGGATGATGCGCTCATCCAACTTCTGTCACACAGTAGTAAAACCTGAAAATCTTCAAACAACTCATGCCGACAGAGGGTAACCTGTCCTTCACCAATCACATAATTCGTAGACATAAAACTTAAACAGGTATAAGTCCTAAACTCGACCAGAATATATTTAGCGGAAGGCTTAGTTAAAACAGATTCTTCCATACTCTTATAATCACTCCCAAATTTGACAATCCAACAAGACAATCACAGAATCCAGTATTCTAAGGAAATCTCATTCTACTTAACATTTGTTCATCATAAATCATAATTCACTCCCAAATTTGACAATCCAACAAGACAATCACAGAATCCAGTATTCTAAGGAAATCTCATTCTACTTAACATTTGTTCATCATAAATCATACTGACATTATATGAGCATAACTATGAGACATTCTCGCCTGCCAGCCACAGACTTCCACCTTGAGCACCATCCTGCAACCAGCCTTAGACATCATCACTGAATTTAGAATCTTCACCTGTTAAATCTTCACCTATATCACAAGGTTTAAACTATAAGCCTAATGCTTAGTAAGGAATGCAATACTAACAAGTATGCATGAATGCTCATTTTAAGAAACAAATGCTCATGAGTCTTTTCTTGTTCATATTCATACTCAAAGTCTTCATTCTTGTTCATCGTTCGTATTCATCGTTCATAATCATCATTCATATTCATCAATCATATTCATCAATCATATTCTTCGTTCATGTTGTGTGGATTAAGAGAGGATTTGTGCCGGTAAAGGGGGTTGACAGTGAGAGTGTACATAATCCCTTGCGGGTAGTAATCATGGTCCTTCCTTTTGGACAGTGACATACGTCAAACCGCCCCTAACCCTCAATTAATTCACGTTGCATAAGATTTACTTCATTCTCTTACTTTATTCATGAGAAAACCATGCCCTTAAAATATTTTCATATGCATAAAATAGTCATGATGCATGTACATGGAAATTCCTAAATCATCAAGCTACAGAACAGAGCACTATCCAACCTGGAACCTTACCATTGAACTAATCATCAACATAAATGCTAGTCAGTAACATAAGGAACTACTAATCATCGTATGAGTTTCTACCTGGCATCCTTTGATGTAGGGTCCTAAAGACCGAGAAACCTATACATTCACTTACCTATTTTTCCTTAGCAACTTGAGCTCCTTTCTCTTCAAACTTCTTCACCTAAAACATTTACACTGCAGTAGTTAAAACAAAACCCTATTAGTTCTAACCACAAGTCATCCTAGGATCTAATAGCTAAAGTCACTCCCGAATCCTTAGTATAGTTCTCTGTGCAGTTTGAAATCCAAAACCCAAAACAGACAGATTCGATTAGTGATAACTCAGGGTTGGTTGTTTAATGTCCAAAATCGATTCAGAATGACATTACCACTTTCAGATTTTAAAATATCCTTACTAATACTCGGCCATTGAAGAATCCAGAACCTCAACACATAGCTGAAAACAGAGCTTAACGACTAAAAGATAGCTACATTGCCAAACTCGTACCTCGAGCACAAAGTAGCCGAGAGGTAAGCAAGGAAACCGATCGTCGAAGGAGGGATTTCTAGTTGACAGGGAGCGAGGGCTCGGGAGGGAAAGTCACCGAGAGTAAGAGATGACGGCTACAGTGGTTTAAATGAGGTTTGAATCCTTTCATTTTTCTTTAAATGCTGGTCTCATTCCTCCATTATTACAACTTTGCCACACAACCTAGTTTAAATCCACATGTAATTAATTAAGCTTGGCATAAAATTCTAAACCGTGAAGTCTGAATATTCATGACCGTTAATACAGTTAGGAAGTCACCTAGTTGAAGTTGTCGGGTGTTACAGGAACAATATTTTTCCTCTCGGGTTTCATCGAAGGAACAGTATGGGTTGACAACTCTTTCTATCGGGTTTGGACGAATGGTACAGTGGGGGTCGACGTGGTCTCAGTAAAGTGATTGGTCGATGTCTATAAAACAGGCGGGAATTAATTCCCCTCGGGTTGCAACGCAGTCATCCACTGACATTTTCGTCCACAGACGTAATCGTTCAAATACGTAAACGTCCACGGAATCGAACATAGGCACACCCGACATTCGGGTTTCGGTTGACGTCCTAAACTTACTGGGATTCATTTCCTTCCAATCGGTCGATATCAACATTGGCCAAAATCGGTCGATGTCAACACTGACCAAAATCGGTCGATGTCAACACTGGCCAAAATCGGTCGATGTGGCCTCTGTAATGAGATAGGTCGCCGACACTTAACTAAATTTCCTCAAAATGACTCTAATATACTGGGGTCGACAACCCCGACCGATTCACACTTAAAATCGGTCGAAGTAGCCCCCATCAGTACACTTAACCTTACTTAGGCTGAATCGTCCACAACATCAGCCGATCGATCGCTACCCCAGACAATCGATCGGCAAGCTCTCTGGATTTTAATTCCAGAGAGCAGCCTCCTTCTTCTTTACTACCCTGCACACCACACACATCACAATTTAATAAACATCCTCAAAATATCCATCCATAAACTAAACTTCTCAATCCTGAAATCATCAAAACCGACCTTAAACAACAGATTTGTCTCAAAACAATAGCCCAACTCTAAATCATCCAAATTCCACATAAAAGTATTATCATCGAATTCATTTCATCAAAACGTCAGTACGTACACTATCCAGACACCAAACATCCTAAAATGAGTTCTATACGTCTCTTTCCAGGTTATCACCCATCAGCCCATTATAAACCCCAAAACCCCAAAACACATAGCTTATCGCTCCCACGGGTCAAGGTTCGCACCGACTGCTCAGCGCACTTCCACGGGCACTCTTCTTCAACTTTCTCATTCATCTTGTAAGGGGCATTGTCCTCACCTGTCTCAAGTTCACCTACACCATAAAGACAAACTATGAGCTAAAGGCTCAGCAAATCTACGTAAATGCAAATGCATGCTATGCGTGTGGGGTCGTAAAATCATGCAATCGTTTTATTCATTACATTACATAACGGGATGTCATCGAGGTCTAACTCTCACCAGATGGAGAGGGCACGTCTGGCGGTTAGACAGCCCTTTCCATCTACCGGGGGAAAAACATGTCTTCCATCCGTAAACAGCCATGTCTGAACCCCACCTCATCGTGACCGGGATTACGTGCATTCATTTCTTTTCATTAACCGTTTCTTTTTATGAAAACGTATGCAAAAATTCATTTTTTTTCATGATAGTTCATAAAATGTGATGCATGAACAGTTAAATGCGTATCGTAACTAAAACATAAAAACATGAATACCATCAAAACAATACAAACATTCCTATAAAACAAACTAAACCTAGGCTACCCATTAAGCTTACCCGGAACATCCTATATCTCCAAATCCTCAAACAACATACGTTCTTATAGTGTAGGCCGAATCGGCCAAACAAGTCACGGAGACTTACCTCGCGTCCGTTGCAATTCAAGCTCCGTCCACGAGTGTTGTTCACCTATGGTAATTCACAACAATCGTCATTAAAATCGAGTTTAAACCTTTAAACTTCCAAACTAACGAAACCCTTAACTAAAGTAATCTCCTAAAACTCTAATTTAACTCATTGAGGCATTTCGTTGAGCGATTCGCGCTCGACATTTCAAAACCTCCATTAATAGAGTTTTCCAAAGCTCCAAAGCTCCAAAACCCTAACATTGGCCAATAAATTGTCTAACTACGTCCAATAACCACAAATACGTCAATTAGAGGCATAACTACGCTAAACCTATCAATTTCAAACCTTAATCCACGTTTTTAATAAAAACCCTAAACGAACCCTAACCGTTTAAACTCTAGAAATCGAGATCTAACGTTCCAAAAGCTTAGAATCTTACCTAGGGTCGGGTTTGGAGAAGAAAACGTGAAGAAAACTTGTTGATCGGAGGAGCAACGATGATGAATCATGGGGGAACGCCAGGAAGGAGAGAAAATCGCCAGAGAAGGTGATTTTCACTCTGGAAAATCGTAAGTGCCGAGAAGGAGGGGGAAAATTAAGTTTATTATAAAATTTTGGCTTGCTAAATTACTTATTTGCCCTTCTTTATGATTTTCCATTTATTCCTCCACTTATTTCGTTAATTGATCTATCGATCCGGTTTCCCCAAAGTTTCTTATTTCACCAATAATTTCAATTTATTACTAGGGCTTTATTGAAACTTTACGTTCACAAAACGGACTTAACTTGACATATTTACGAAAATGCCATTATATATTGGAATAATAAAAATCCCGTAAAACCGGGTGTTATACCGGGTGATTGAAGATTTGACCTCAAATCCAAGGGTTCACCATTCTCTAGGTCATCCTTCTGTCCAATGTATGGAGATAGGTTTTGGATATTGAAAGTGGCGAATACTCTATAGTCTCTTGGTAACTCAAATTTGTAGGCATGATTGTTAATCCTTTCTATAACCTTGAACGAACCATCGGCTCTTGGGAGTAACTTAGACTTCCATTGCTTGGGAAACATTTCCTTCCTTAGGTGAAGCCAAACTAGGTTCCCCTCATTGAAAATAATCTCATTTCTCCCTCTGTTGGCATGCTTGACATATGTCTTGTTCTTCCTCTGAATGGTTTTTCTAACCTGTTCATGCATTTTTTGGACTTGCTCGGCTTTGTTAGCTCCCATAGGGTTTGTGAGATTTTTTTATGGAGAATGATACAAGATCCAATGGTGTAAGTGGGCTAAAATCGTACACCACCTCGAATGGGGTGATTTGAGTAGAGGAATGTACGCTCCTATTATAAGCAAACTCCATGTATGGGAGTTGAACATCTCAATCGGTGAGTTTCTTGCCCAGTATGCTCCTCAAAAGAGTTCCCAAGGTTCGATTCACTACTTCGGTCTGACCATTTGTTTGAGGGTGAAACAAAGTACTAAAAAGTAATTTTGTGCCCAACTTCCTTCATAAGGTCTTCCAAAAAGAGCTAAAAAACATAGTGTTTCTATTCGACACAATAGATTTAAAAACTCCATGCAAACAAACCACTTCTTTGAAAAACAACTCGGTTATGAGGATGGAATCATCCGTCTTTGAGCACGCTATGAAATGGGCCATTTTTGATAACCAGTCTACAACCACCATAATCGATTCCTTAGCCTGAGCAGTGCGAGGAAGTCCCAAAATAAAATCCATACTAATTTCCATCCAATGATGACTCGAAACGATCAATGACAAATAGAGCCCTTGAGGAAGTACTCGGCTCTTGGCTTTATTGCAAACAATACACTTCTTTAATACCCGATGCACATCTTGTAGTAGATGAGGCCAATAGAAATGCTCATTGATCATATCCAATGTCTTCTTCTCTCCAAAATGACTAGATAACCCACCACCATGAGCTTCCTTGATTAGGGACTCCCGAATGCCCCACTAGGTACACACAATTTACCCCCCTTGAAAAGGTAGTCATCCACTAGATGGTAGTCACCCTCAGGCCTGTCTTGACACTTCACATACCAAGGGCTGAAGTCTTGGTCCTCAGCGTAACTGCTATTGATCCATTTGAAACCAAAAAACTTGGTGTTTAGCTCGGTCAAAAGAACGTATCTTCTAGATAAGGCGCCGGCCACCACATTAGTCTCTCTCTTTTATATTTGATGATGTAGAGGTATCGTTCAAGGAAGTCTACCCACTTGGCATGTCTCCTATTAAACTTGCCTTGACTCTTTATGTGCTTGACTGTTTGATGATCGGTGTGGATGATGAATTCCTTGGAAAGAAGATAATGTTGCCACACTTCTAGATCTCAAATAACGGCCAAGAACTCTTTGTCATACGTCAAATAGTTAAGGGTGGCACCCTTGAGCTTATCACTAAAGTATGCAAGTGGTTTACCCTCTTGCATGAGCACTGCTCCGATTCCCAACCCAGACGCGCTGCTTTCTATCTCAAAAACTTTATTGAAGTCGGGTAGCATAAGAATGGGGGCATGACAAAGTTTCTCCTTGATCACCTCAAAACTTCGTTGACAAACGGGTGTCCATTGGAACTCCTTCCCCTTCTTAGTACAATCTGTAATAGAAGCCATAATCGAGCTAAAATCCTTGATGAATCTCTTATAGAAAGATGCTAACACATGAAAACTCTACACTTCTGAGATCCTCTTTGGAACCGGCCATTCCTTGATGGCTTCTATCTTAGACTCATCCACCTCCATACCGTCCTTTGTAATCCCCATGAAGTAAACTCTCTCTTGACCAAAATAGCACTTCTTGAGGTTTTCAAAAAGTTTTGCACTCCTAAGAGTCTCAAAAAGGACACTGAGATGCTCCAAATGAGATGCAATATCCATATTATAAACAAATATGCTGTCAAAATAGACCATGATTGTCACACCCCTAATACTGTACCCATTTACCCGTATGAATTTTTCTTTTTCCTTTATACTCAATGTTTAAGTGGAAAACAAATTAATAAAACATTTAAGACAATTCTTCTTTCTTTTATCACCTAAATATAACTTCATAATACAAATTTTGCCTACATAACAAACATACTTTTCACAATACAATTCAACGTATAACCGCCCTATACTCTCACTCGAAACGACTCGAGACATAATTAAATAAAACACGTTTTCACGAAAACAAACTGCGTGGTTCCGTCTGAAAGTTTAACATATCCTCCTGTTTTAAAATCACAAAACAGTTCCAAAACGTTTGAAGCATTAATATATAACCTATCAACTATCCAGAGCCAAGCATCCTAAAATGTTCTATACAGCCATCAGCCAAGCCAATCGTCCTAAAATGTTCTATACAAATTCATCTAACTAATTACAAATCCTCCTGTTTTTTAATCAAACTAAAGATTATAAAAATCAATTTGTAAAACATTTCAAAACATCAATATATAAACCTATCCAGATCCAAACAACCTAAAATGTATCTAGCTATACAATAAATCTGTCTAACCCACCATTAACCCAAAACGTCCTGATACCCTCAAAACACGTACATATTTCCCCACGGGTCAGGCCAAGCATCGACTGCGCAACACACTCCCGTGGGCATTCTCCGTCAACTGCATCATTCCTCGGGAGGAGGGATCTCGTCCTCACCTGTCTCCTCGTAGCCACCTACACCATACATACACACTATGAGATATAAATCTCAGTAAATCCTACTTAAATGCAGATGCGTGCAGTGCATATGGAGTTCAGAAATCATGCATAACAGAGCGTCGCAGACAGTATATCACCGAGATCTCATCCCCCTAAACGAATGGGCCCATCCAATGGTCGGACTACCCCGTGCGGTTAGAGGAGGGGGGTACACGCTTACAACACGTACAGCCGTGCCTGAGCCCCACCTCGCGTGACCAGATAACAGATTATGTTCATTAATTACAGTACATGAGATGTGGTATTGGCCAGACCCTCAATCGGTCCGCACAATAGATCTGAGCCCCCAATCTCTGGGCCACATCGGTTTTCAGAAAACATCGTGCAGTGCAGAAATTCGTTTTCATGCCAAGTTAAAATACATGATGCATGAACAGTTCAATATAACTATAAACAAGCAATCATGTATACCATCAAGACTGTAAAGCATAATCTATAAACCAAATAAACCTAACTACCCAACCAAAGCAATATAAACAAGTGCATCACCAAATTCCTCGAAACGACCTCGACGTACGGTGTAGGCCAATCGGCCAGAGAAGATCACGAGAACTTACCTGTCGTCCGTAGCTCGCTGGGGATGCTCGGTTATCTGTCCACCTATGGCTCAACCTACGAAAAATATTCAAACTTTATTACACTCAAGCTTACATTCACCAATTTACTCTCAAACTACTATGTCTAGCCTAATCCAACTAAAACCTAATTAAACGGCCACTAATTTAGGTTTGGTAAAAACCGACCCAAAACTCAAACGCGCATAACTTTTGCGCCGGTTATCGGAATCAAACGATTCCAGCGGCCACGTACTCCTCTAATAACCTATTTTAATCTGCCAAAAGGAATTTTAAAACAAATGACCGGAGCTAGGTCAATTTTGCAGAAACCCGAAACTGCTCCTTTACCCAAAATTTCTCTTTTTCAATTTTTCATCAAAACTCTCTCAATTCCTCACTAATCTATCCTCCTAACATCCAATTAACATAAACTAACTAAAAATCAAAATTCCAATTCAGAAAACCCGAAATCCAAAAACCTAGCCCCCTGGTTTTTTTTCCAAATCCGAGCTCCTCATTGCTCGGAAACCCATGCCAGCATCGAGCTCGGCCAATTGACGCTTAAAGCAACCCAAAAGGGCCGGTGGACGGATCTCAATCGAGCTCGCCACCGTCGGCCATGAACAAAACGAAAACAGGGAAGAGACTCAACCTGTTTTCGGTCGGGTCTGGCGCGGAGAAGGCCGAACCGAGCTCTGGTTCAGCTCGCCGGCGTCTGCACGTCAGAATGGTGGTCGGAAACGCCGGGTCGCCGGGGAAGAGTCGTCGCGGCTCTTCGTCTCTCTCGGCGTCGGGAGCTCTCAGCGATAATGGCTTCATCGTGAAGCCATTATACTTTTAAATAAAAACTTTAAATTTTAATTACCAAATTATTTAAATGTCCCTCAATCAATTCTATGCTTAATTCTTTAATTAGTCTATCGATTCGGTTTCTCTGCAATTTCCTTATTTCTCCAAATATTCCAATTTAATCTTAGAGTTCTAACAAAACTCACCGTTCACAAAACGGACTTATTTTTCTATTTTTACGAATTAATATGCTAAAAGGGTAAAACGGGAACTCTAGCATTACTCTTCCCGATTTGGGTTTCTAAAATTTCACTTATTCTTCTACAAATTCTCGTAAATTTCTAGGGTCCTAATAAAACCATCCGCTCGCAAAACGGACCTAATTTACTTATTTACCAAAATAGCCTTGGAGCGGAAACCCGAAAAACTCGGGTGTTACATCCTTCCCTCCTTAATTGGAATTTTGTCCCCAAAATTATTGCTTGGTTAACTTCTAGTTACTCACCCTCACATTATCTACTTAACCATGCTCGCAATACCATTCGCGACACTCCTATGGTCTTACCCATCCCTCGGGTCTCAATGGTTTCCTACATCTCCGAAGCTTTCAATCCATCTAACTTCGCACTTTGTAATTCAATTACTCATACATCCATCGACTTCAACCTAACCCTTCGTCGCCTAGACTTTCAAATTTCATTTAACTTAACTTCAACTCTAGTTTGTCCCTCAAGCTAAGTTTAATCAATTTCTAACTCTTCAAATTCCGTGACAACAACTCGTACCTAATCACTTCAAACCCTTAAAGCTTCTTCAATTCTATAACACTAAAGACTTGATACTTGGATCTCTTATCATAATCCTCTGTTTCAAACTCTTCTTTACACTACTATCTACTGTCCAAATTATCAATCTCATTTTCTATACCTACTTACCTTGCGCAACTATAGCATTCCCTTAGCCACTCTAATGCCATTCCTTTATACAGAACCTTTGTTACTTAAATCTTTCCCTTTATGCTCTCAAGGTATCCTCTAAGTCTCTACTATTTTGTCCAATATGCTCGTTTATACAACTCTTACCTCGGTCATCATCAATCATTAATGAATTCTTAAATCTAAACAAATTCGTTAAACCATTTACCCAACACCTTATGGGCGCTTAAACAATTCAACGTTACCTATGAGTCGGAACTTTCCTATACCTCTTGTTCTAATTTCACATTCAAGCTCATTTGCACAGTCTTCGTGCAAATTTCTCTTCCTTTCATCCAATATGCTCTAAATTTCCCATCCTCCACTACTTGACTCATAACTCAACTTTCCCTTTAATCTAATTAATTTTTCTCACTTATCTCTATGACACTATTTGAAGCCAAAATATCAACGTAACCGGCTATTTTTTCTTACATCTCATAGTCCTTACCTCATTCGTTTACTTAAGCTTATTTACTTTAACCTTAGCCGTTCCCAAAATCATTGGCTTCAACTTCGTTATATATAGATTGGCCCCCTTTTGATTCCTAATTTAATCTTATTCCTATCTCTTAACTTTACAATATCGATTTCATCCTTCCTCCAAAATTAGGTCCTAAGCATTCTTCTAAATTCTTTTATAACATCTCATCCCTACAACCTTTTTGTTTGCAAACTTGTTGTATGTAATTTAACACCTCCCTTCCAAAAATCCTTTCCTTCCTAAGTCACCAAGTATGATTCCTTAAGAGGAACCCCTGACAATATCATTCTGGCCACAAGACAATCATCCATCTCGCCACAATGAATCGCAACTTTTAACGCTGCACGTTTGCTTGAGAAAGCAATGTCAACCTCGTTTAGAGCTTTCACGAGGATATGCATGAAATATTCTTTTGGAACTCCTCCGTAGCTAAGAAGAGAAACTAAGTTTCTTGAAAGATTTGTTTTCTTTGGTGGATTGCTAGTCCCAACTATCTCCAAAGAATTCTCGGTTTGAAGATGTTCAAATTTCAAATCTGACTCAACTTTAATCATTGAATCACGTATCTGAATCGTCCTAGAAGAGAGCTGAAAAATTACAACTGTCTATTGACAAGAAGAGTTCCCTCGACAGCATAACCATTGTAGAAAAGTCGGAATTGAATCAGCAAAGGCGGCGCTTCAGAGCTACTTTGTTGTTTTATTTCCGCAACATTTTTTTTTTTTTTGAAAGATCTTTTCCAAAAACTCCCTCAACACTGTCTTCACTGGTAAATTGTCCCTTGAATAAATTTTTAGGGCACTCAAATGCTAGATCCTCTGATATATATATCCGGTGCCATCTGTATGTATAAGAGGTTTGCCATCTCTGTAGACAATATTGCCATCTTCATCGTGGCAGTAGAGATCTCCAATTCTCTGGATATTCACAGTAGACAAATCAATTTTTAGGTTGACTGTCTTTGACACAATGAGTGCAAACCTAGCCATATAACTGGCCACAGGAGACAATGAATGTGCATGCATGAAACAACTCCTAGCTTCATAAATTGTTTTGTTCGATAACTTGTAAGAATTACAATTATCAACAGCAGCTTCAGACTCCATTCGAACAAAAATACACTTCTCAGGTGATGTACTTGGTTTTTTTTTTGTCACATCCTCAGCAAACTTGACCATCAAACATTCTCATCTCCCAAAACCCTAGGTAAATGAGTTCTTGTTTTGTTTAGATAGGGGCCCTTGAACCTGATAAGGCCATCAAGAGATACATAACAGTGGTAGTAATGTGTTCTTCTAGCACCCCAGTCGACGTACACTCTTCGATCTTCCTGATTAATGTATTGTTGTCCTAATTCTCTCCAAACTTCTAACTCAAATTTTTCCATGGGTAGATCCTTCATCCTTCGAATTTGATCAGCTGTAGTAACTTTTTCAAGCTCCTCCCCTCCGATGTAATTCAGAATTAAGAAGGCTTTCCAGAATTCCAGCTCTCCTAGAGCAGCCCTAATGTTGGTGTTTGAAAAAAATAAAATCAACATCGACAAGTCCCCCAAACTTAACTTGCGGGGAATACTGGCGGGAAGAAGAAGAGCCCTGATTCGGGGAGCGGAGGATATTCTTCTCAGGAGACTCAGCAGCTTTGCGGATCATATACATAATGAAACGGTCAAGATTTCTCACTGAACATTTGGAAATCGATGTCAGGATCTGCAAAGTCGCTTCTTCCCCTAGCAAAGCCAGTTCCTGCCTAACTGTGAGATCAGGAAACGGCTGACCCTGATCGGCACATATCTTTTCCAGCAGTTGCTCCACAGAGTAAGGTAAAGAAACTTCATTAGAATGATCAGCCATGGCTAATGCAGATAGAAAAAGTGTTAGTGATCGTTCGCCTAGTGCGAGGTGAGAAATATAAAAAAAAAAAACAAAACTGAGAAAGCTCATTTGCTCAACATGCATCAGATCGAATGCCGCAGATAAAGTTGAAAATGGAGAACCGCGGACCGAAACAAAATCCTCAGCAGCGAATTGTCACTTCAATCACATCAATTCAGCGTAATTTGAGCGAAACAGATGTAATGGAAACGGCATCTCGGGAGTGGAGTGTGATTAAGTCAAGCGAGTCCTATTAACGCATAACTCTCTTTCTTACTCAACTCCTACTATTTCATTTTTTTTTTCCAACCTACTCCGATCTATCGCAACATTATTACGGTCACATCCTTATGGTGATCTATCGTATCGTCTTGGTCGTCTCGATCATTCCCTCGACGCACCATAATTATAAATAACTCCCATAAAAATGTTTAAACAAACACTCTAAGAAACAGTAATTAAATAAAATATAAACATACTTACAGTTGATGAAGGATGTCCGCGTAGTGGCTGTGCAGTCGAGCAGTCTACAGAACCGATTTTAAAACCCGGGGGCTCTGATACCATAATTGTCACACCCCTAATACTGTACCCATTTACCCGTATGAATTTTTCTTTTTCCTTTATACTCAATGTTTAAGTGGAAAAAAAATTAATAAAACATTTAAGACAATTCTTCTTTCTTTTATCACCTAAATATAACTTCATAATACAAATTTTGCCTACATAACAAACATACTTTTCACAATACAATTCAACGTATAACCGCCCTATACTCTCACTCGAAACGACTCGAGACATAATTAAATAAAACACGTTTTCACGAAAACAAACTGCGTGGTTCCGTCTGAAAGTTTAACATATCCTCCTGTTTTAAAATCACAAAACAGGTCCAAAACGTTTAAAGCATTAATATATAACCTATCAACTATCCAGAGCCAAGCATCCTAAAATGTTCTATACAGCCATCAGCCAAGCCAATCGTCCTAAAATGTTCTATACAAATTCATCTAACTAATTACAAATCCTCCTGTTTTTTAATCAAACTAAAGACTATAACAATCAATTTGTAAAACATTTCAAAACATCAATATATAAACCTATCCAGATCCAAACAACCTAAAATGTATCTAGCTATACAATAAATATGTCTAACCCACCATTAACCCAAAACGTCCTGATACCCTCAAAACACGTACATATTTCCCCACGGGTCAGGCCAAGCATCGACTGCGCAACACACTCCCGTGGGCATTCTCCGTCAACTGCATCATTCCTCGGGAGGAGGGATCTCGTCCTCACCTGTCTCCTCGTAGCCACCTACACCATACAGACACACTATGAGATATAAATCTCAGTAAATCCTACGTAAATGCAGATGCGTGCAGTGCATATGGAGTTCAGAAATCATGCATAACAGAGCGTCGCAGACAGTATATCACCGAGATCTCATCCCCCTAACCGAAGGGGCCCATCCAGCGGTCGGACTACCCCGTGCGGTTAGAGGAGGGGGGTACACGCTTACAACACGTACAGCCGTGCCTGAGCCCCACCTCGCGTGACCAGATAACAGATTATGTTCATTAATTACAGTACATGAGATGTGGTATTGGCCAGACCCTCAATCGTTCCGCACAATAGATCTAAGCCCCCAATCTCTGGGCCACATCGGTTTTCAGAAAACATCGTGCAGTGCAGAAATTCGTTTTCATGCCAAGTTAAAATACGTGATGCATGAACAGTTCAATATAACTATAAACAAGCAATCATGTATACCATCAAGACTGTAAAGCATAATCTATAAACCAAATAAACCTAACTACCCAACCAAAGCAATATAAACAAGTGCATCACCAAATTCCTCGAAACGACCTCGACGTACGGTGTAGGCCAATCGGCCAGAGAAGATCACGAGAACTTACCTGTCGTCCGTAGCTCGCTGGGGATGCTCGGTTATCTGTCCACCTATGGCTCAACCTACGAAAAATATTCAAACTTTATTACACTCAAGCTTACATTCACCAATTTACTCTCAAACTACTATGTCTAGCCTAATCCAACTAAAACCTAATTAAACGGCCACTAATTTAGGTTTGGTAAAAACTGACCCGAAACTCAAACGCGCATAACTTTTGCGCCGGTTATCGGAATCGAACGATTCCAGTGGCCACGTACTCCTCTAATAACCTATTTTAATCTGCCAAAAGGAATTTTAAAACAAATGACCGGAGCTAGGTCAATTTCGCAGAAACCCGAAACTTCCCCTTTACCCAAAATTTCTCTTTTTCAATTTTTCATCAAAACTCTCTCAATTCCTCACTAATCTATCCTCCTAACATCCAATTAACATAAACTAACTAAAAATCAAAGTTCCAATTCAGAAAACCCAAAATCCCAAAACCTAGCCCAAAGGTTTTTTTTCCAAATCCGAGCTCCTCATTGCTCGGCAACCCATGCCAGCGCCGAGCTCGGCCAATTGACGCTTAAAGCAACCCAAAAGGGCCGGTGGACGGAGCTCAATCGAGCTCGCCACCGTCGGCCATGAACAAAACGAAAACAGGGAAGAGACTCAACCTGTTTTCAGTCGGGTCTGGCGCGGAGAAGGCCGAACCGAGCTCTGGTTCAGGTCGCCGGCGTCTGCACGTCAGAATGGTGGTCGGAAACGCCGGGTCGCCGGGGAAGAGTCGTTGCGGCTCTTCGTCTCTCTCGGCGTCGGGAGCTCTCAGCGATAACGGCTTCATCGTGAAGCCATTATACTTTTAAATAAAAACTTTAAATTTTAATTACCAAATTACTTAAATGTCCCTCAATCAATTCTATGCTTAATTCTTTAATTAGTCTATCGATTCGGTTTCTCTGCAATTTCCTTATTTCTCCAAATATTCCAATTGAATCTTAGAGTTCTAACGAAACTCACCGTTCACAAAACGGACTTATTTTGCTATTTTTACGAATTAATATGCTAAAAGGGTAAAACGGGAACTCTAGCATTACTCTTCCCGATTTGGGTTTCTAAAATTTCACTTATTCTTCTACAAATTCCCGTAAATTTCTAGTGTCCTAATAAAACCATCCGCTCGCAAAACGGATCTAATTTACTTATTTACCAAAATAGCCTTGGAGCGGAAACCCGAAAAACTCGGGTGTTACAATGATAAACTTCCCAAAAACTCCTTGTGAACATAATGCATTAATCTCATGAAGGTGCTAGGAGAATTAGAGAGGTCGAATGGTATTACAAACCATTCGAAGAAACCATACTTGGTCTTGAATGTTGTCTTCCACTCATCCCCTCCTTCATTCAAATTTGGTGGTACCCGCTCTTTAACTCCACCTTGGAGAAGAATGAGGCCCCACTAAGATCATCTAACATGTCCTCGAGCTTGGAGATTGGAAAGAAATACTTGATAGTAATCTGGTTAATGGCCCTACTATCCACGAACATACTCATGGAACCATCCTTCTTGGGCACTAGGAGGGTAGGCTGTGCACACGGGCTCATTAACTCCTGGATGTACCCTTTCTCAAACAATTCTTGCAATTGACTTTGTAACTCTTTGGTTTCCTCCAGATTCATTTTGTAAGTAGGGCGATTTGGAAGTATAACCCTCGACTGAAGATCAATTTAGTGCTCAATGCCGCGAAGGGGTGGCAACCATTGTGGCAACTCCTCCAAGAATAGGTCTTGATATTGATTCAAAAAGATTTGAACAGCTTTGGGAACTTCTCGTAATTCTCTAATCTTTCCTGAAACATTATCAAAATGAGTGGACCTCCTCTCAAAAGAGACTTCTTCGTTTCCTTCTTAGACATGAGAAAACTAGACTTGTCTTTTCCTTTCTTCCTGGTTTCTTCATCTTGAACTACTTGCTCCAATTTGCTCCAATTTGAGTGGAGCAAGCTTAATTGTTTTTCTTTCGAACTTCAAAGAGTGGAAGTTCGAGAATTCATCATGAGAGACTCTCCTATCAAATTTCCACGGCCTACCCAATAAGAGATGACTAGCATTCATAGGTACTACGTCGTCTCGGTCATTCAACCACCGAAGCTTGTAAGGGCTAAGATGAGTGGTGGTTTCCTACCCAAGTTTGTCTACGAGCTCTTAGGAGGTCACATTTGTGCAGCTACCTCCATCTATAATAAGGGAGCAATCTCTTTCCTTGATTAAGCAACGACTGTGAAAAATATTCTCTTGTTGACAATTCTCATCATTGGTCTTCGTCATAAGGGCCCTCTGGATAACCATCCAAAGCGGACCCTCTTGTGCATGGAATCTCTTGCAAATCAAGGTCCTCATTAAAACCTTCTACTTGCTCATCTTCACTTTCAATCTCCTCGGTGCCTTCTCTAATGACCATTACTCATATATTGGGGCATTGAGAGACTATATGTCCCAAACCAAGGCACTTAAAGCACTTGATCTCTCTTGCTCTCGGCCGATTTGCATCATCTAATACATTTTTTTCCTCCACCCCTTTTGTAGGCCAACTCTTGGTGAAAGGCCTTTTATCGTCCCCTTTGAATGGTGGCTTGAAAGAGCTCTTGGTTTTAGAGGACAATCGATTGCTAACCATCTTTCCCTTTCTCTTCTCTTGCCTCTCAACTTTCAAGGCGAGTTGGACAACAACATCCATAGTTTCTAATACTTGTAGCTCTACCACATCACCAATCTCTCGTTTTAAGCCTCTTATGAATTTTGCAATGACTTGCTTTTTGGGCTCCTCTAAACCACTCATAATTTTGAGTGTTTCAAACTTGGTTAAGTACTTCTCAACCGATTGTGGCCCTTGCTTCAAACTTTGCATTTACAAGAATAACTCTTAATTGTAGTGGCTCGGTACAACCTCCTCCTCATTAAAGCCTTCATGACTCTCCAAGTTGCAATGGAATCATCACCCTCTCGTCTCCTTTGTGTCTTTAAGTTGTCCCACCATAATTTAGTATATCCAGTCAGTTTTAAAGACATCAATTGCAACTTCACCTTCTTGAAGTAGCTGTAGTAGTTGAAAACCTTTTCCATCTTGTCCACCCAATCTAGGAACATGTTAGCATTACATGACCCGTTCAACGAGGGAATATACAACTTAATATGCTTCAAGTCCTCACTAAGGCCACACCTATCACTGTTAAACTCTTCATCTTTAGAATTTATTTCTTCTACAAACTTGTTGTGTTGGTTTTTCCTCCTCGGATTCTTAGCTCTTCTCCTAGGTAAGGGATTTTGAGGGGACATTGCACGATCATTTGTCATCTCTATTAACCATTGATTAATGTTCTCAAATTTTTGGTTAATGTCATCAATTTGTCCTTGGTAACTAGTCTCACCCTCCTTAGGGTGTGGGGCTTTGGGTTGTTGCACATTACTACCCCGATTTTGATTATGATTGACACTACTTCTTGTCATCATTTTCAAAAACTAAATCAATACCCCAACAGTGATAAATATCCAAGGGAGGTAGCAAGGCTCTGATACCAAATGATACGCTTCAACCTATGACAACTTGTTTGACAACACAATCACTAGTTCCTCTCGAATTTTCAATTGGCAATCACCGAGGATGCCCATATTCCAATAGGCACAAACAATGCAATTCAGATCCAAATGCTATGAAATTTTAGTATGTGCTTACCTAGCACGTGTGTGAAGCACCCTCAAAATTGAAATGGAAAACTCACAGTGGCTAAAAAGTTATACACAGAATAATTGGGATTGGTCAAACTGCCCGAAAACACTGCCATATTGGCCGAGAGAAGACTAACTTCTGAGCAGCACCATGTTTATTGTATAACTCTGAATGACTAAAAAATTTAATACGATCTTACTTGAGATGAGGTTGCAAAATCCTGAAAATTTCAAGGGCTGATTCGATGTGGATGAAAAGATATGCAAATGGAAGTGCCTACTGGTTTGGAAGGTGATAGGAATTGCACCTTTCGGTTTTGTGGTATTTCTAGGGTAAGAACACTCCAGCTCACAATGGTTGAGAGTTTGTAATCTTTTGTTGTGATTACTACTCTCCAAGAAGGTAGAGAAAAGAGTAATAATAAGATCTTCCAAGTATACTCACAAACTTGGAAGACAATGGACACCAAAACGCTCAGATGTGACTCACCAGGGGCAATGGAGTTTTGAGACTTAAGGAAGCTCGGGTTTGGAAGACAAGCTTTCATTTTTCATTGAAAACAGATGGCTGCTATCACAGCTAAGAGAGGGTTAAATACCTTCCTCTAATAAAATTAGGGTTCAATTCACAAAAAAGGAAAAAAAGGCCTAGAAGCCGACTTGCTATTCGGCCACCTCATCTGCCGAGTACCATGTACTCTCATCTTCTCTCTACCACGTTGATGTGTACTTCCTTCAAATGCAGCTCACTCTCCCTCCAAAAAGTGTTTAGCCATGCATGCAATGCAAACATAAAAATAAACTAAGATGTTTTTCAAAAGAATAATAAGATAGGCTCGGTTACATCACTTGTCAAAATTAAAAAACAAATTCCTCCTTTAATAATTGGTGTCGTCGAGGGTTGCTTCCAAGTTAGCTCATGGAGAAGCTTCTCCAAATCTAGGGTGCTTGGCTTCCACTTCAAATCTTCAAAGTAGTCTTCTCCTGATAAAAAAACAAACTTGTTAGAAGGAGGCTCGACCGAGGACAAGGCCTTGGCTCGGGATTGTGTCAAGGGTCCTCTTGGCATATCACAATGTCTCTTTATCTTCTACTTTTCCTTTGACTTCTCTTTACGCTCGTTGCCTCTGAATCTGAAAACCAAGAACAAATTTGGTATTTGGAAAGCTATAACTCGCCAAAGCGCGTTGTCTTTGCGTGTAATTTGGACTGAACCTTCATCTATATGTCTAAAATATAACTTCCAAAATTCAAGACCAATCAGGAGATATAACAAGATTGGTGGACTGCATCAGAGACATCTCTTCACATAGAAATTAAGATGTGCCTGTTGACTTATATGATTTCCTTGTAAGATAAAGTTCTCTAACTTGGATTTTTGAGAGTTTATACATCATTGTTGAATGTTCCCGTCCACCTCTATGGGAAGAAGATGGAAAAGGGAGTAATATAAAATAAGTCCATCTATACTCACAAAAAGGGGGAACAAGAACACACACAATAACTTGGATATTACTCACCAAGAGAGAGTGGCAACTTGAAGCAAATCTTAAACCTCTAAAGATGTCCTCATCATGTTTTACGTAAATGGCTCCAAGTTTAGACATTATACAATGGATTAGACAGACACCTCAAATCTAATATTGATGCACCAATGGGCGGTGTTATTACAACTAAATCTATACATGCAACATATGAATTGTTAGAGGACATAACATAAATAATTACCGGTGACTAATAGAAACATCATCACATAGAAAGGTGGTTGAGATTCATATTGATCCAGTAACAACTTTGACAGCTTAAGTAGCAATGCTATCTAATAAGTTTCACAGTTTCACGGTGAATGAAATTCATAACACAATTATGTCTTGTGAGAATGGTGGAGTAAGTAATGCTGCAAATCAATGTTTGATAAGCTCATAATATGTTCAATATATGAGCAACAATAGAAAAATCCGAAAACTATTACAATCATAGTTCAAGAAAGAACCTATTTTTTTGTTGTACAATGATCAAGAAATTTCATCTTCTTCAAAGCCAATGCCTTCACTAGATTTACATCACATGAGTCACCACAAGAGAAGAAGTCAAACTTTAGAAGAATTAATGACACAGAGGGCATCCAATACTAATCAATTAATGAATGAGACAATGACTTAGCTACAAAAGCCAGTCAACTTCAATAAGAAATTTGAAAATTTATGTGTCAACTGTCCAACTCGATGAATAATATAAGGATCTTTACCCAGTAATACAGAGACTAATCCAAAGAGATTAGTAAAGAACATTGGTAGGATATATCAATATGAAGTGGGAAAGAGCTGCCTGAAGCTATTAAAAAATCCAAGGTTCCTCATCAACTCATTAACAAGGAAAAAGAAGTTCAAGGCGAAGAAACTATGAAAGAAAATACTTAGGAAAAAACTAACATATAGAAGGGTGAATTCACTATGAGGGTGCAAGATTAAGAAGTCAAGTTTAATGTTTTTAAAGCTATCAAGTTTCCATATGAAGTCAAAAACTATTTCATAGTTAACATTTAAAGGGGATGCATCAAGGACACTTTCTTATTAAATCATCTTATAGATCAACTAGACAATTTGTTGGTTAGTTCTAATGGTGATAAAGCACAAAATGTAATGGAATTTACGTATGTGAGAGATGCTTCCCCTCAATTTACAAAAAATAGATAGTTTAAGACTTTAGAATTTCTAGATGATGAGAAAAGTTGAATCAAACTTTCCATAATTAAGGTTCCACAGTTGTAATTAAAGTCACTTGCCAGATCATCTACAATATTAATTTTTTGGTGAAAACTCCACTCGTCTTGTAATGATACCTATCAAACTTGATGATGAACATAAAGAAAAACTGATCATAGTGATAAGAGAGTATAACAAGTTTTTTGGATGGTCGATAGCATATATAAAGTGAATCAACCCAACTATATGTATGCATAATATCTTGATGGAGAACGATCACAAGTCTACTAGTGAACATAATATCAATAAAATCTAATCATGAAAAAGGGGTTGAAGAAAGAAGTCATAAAGTGGTGGAATCATATACCTTTATATTAAATAGTGCATGGTTGAATCTAGTGCAGTGAGTGTAAAAAAAACAAGGGTATGACAATAGTGACTAATACAAATAACAAACTGTTGCGAAAAATATTTCGCAAGTGTACGAGTCACAACAAGTAATAAAGTGATAAAATAGAGTGTCGAACCCACAAGGACTTGTTAATTAGTAATCGAAGTAATTAATCTTAATTCTAAATTGAACACACATTTTATAGTTTTAAGAATTGAAATTAAATTAAACAACCAGAACAATTAAAATAAACTAATGTAAAATATCGAAACAGATAAAATGAGATTAAATTTGATTAATAAAAGCCTAGGTACTACGATTTCACCAAGACAACATTTATTTCATTCCTTCCTAATTATATTCATAAGTATTATCCTTATGTTAATGATCGATTTCGTTAAATTCTAATACAATCTCTCTCGAGCATTACTTAGTTTATCTGATTAATGGGTTATCGCTTCTCAGCCTCAAATCCTACATTAATCAAATACAATTAAATTAAGAAATCACAATGATCACATCAATACCGTAACTATCTCTAGCCTACGCACATTTATGACATTAATTTCAGTGCTCGGGTGTTTATCACCTCTCAGTCTCAAAACACCCCAAAAATCAAGTAAAGATTGGCTAGAAATTTACAAACTTTAAGAACGAAAATTAAATGCGTCAACAATATTGGAAGAAATACTTATTGAATTTAATTAAACAAAGAAACAGAAAATAAACATCGTTTGGCTACATCGTAGCCCTAGAAGAGAAATTTAGTTCATGCTAGAAGAAAAGAAAATACAAATATAGATAAAAGTAAACATAGTTTCAATAAAAGAAGGAGAACAAAAACTCGATTATAAGCATGTAGTCTCTCTAATGCTCGTGCTTTCTCCGTAGCAGGTCTCTGAATAATCGCCAACTTCTCTATGAAAATCTCCCTCTCACGAAAACTTCTTGATAATTTTCAGAATGCTTCCCTCTGTCTCTCGTCCCTTCTTTTTTTTAGGTCTAGTTTCCTTCTCTCCATCAGATCAACGACTCAGATTTCACAAATTAAATTTTCCAAATTTATTTAAAGACTTTTCAGCAGTAGCCGATCGATCGCTACTTTTCTGCTTCCTAAAATCTTCATCCGATCGATCACCTGACGAGTGTCGATCGATCAGCTACTTCTGCTTTTTGAAATTCCTTCGCTTCAGCCGATCGATCGCCACATTTAGCCGATTGATCGGCGACCTCTCAGTTTCTCTTCTGCATATTTTCCTGTTTTTTTCTTTTCTTCTTCTTGAACTTTGCTGGTTTCTTCTTTTCTTCTTCTTCAACTTTTTCCATTCTAGCTCCATCCTGTTGTATGTCAATTGTCTGCACACTTATACAAAATATATTAAATTTCTTCAAACACTTGAGAAAAACTTATTAAATCAAATATAAAAGAGTACTAATAAGTGTATAAAATACACACTTATCACACCCCCAAACTTGAATGAAAGCTTGTCCTTAAACGAACAAAATGCAGCTCAGTTAAAACAAGGATACACTCTTAATCACATTTAAACTGCTCAACATAATACAATGGTAAAACAATCTTAATCAAGGTTTTTGGTAGTTTTTCTCAGCTTGAAAAAATTCATACTAAAACCACCAAGTTTAACACTTTGCAAAAGAAATAACTTATATTAGCGCATTGACAATAGCTTACATAGAAATCTTCGTGAATGTGTGTTGTTCATTCTTATTTTCTTCTAATTGTTGGTTCAACTAATGTAGCTACAGGTAAGGACAGCATCCTCGTTTCACTCGGGATCACTCCATTCACTCTAATCCTTAATCAGCTTTGCCCACTATCCAACTAATAGCAATTATTAGTTAACCAAAATAAAAGTCGATAGGTCTTTAAAAACTTGTAATGTAAGGCGATGTTAAAAGGGTAGGAATTTTATGGATATAAACGAGTAATCAGAGAACATCCCATCTTTCCTTATTTCCCCCACTCAATATTTTCTTCTGAGTATTTGCTCGTTCATTGAACTTGTTCAAACTTTCCTTTGATCTCTCACCCCCAAACTTACTTCATTCAATATCATTCAGATAAACTCTTTTGTCATCATTATAGAGTAAAATAGATACAACAATCTTGAAAATACAACTAAACTTTTGATTTTTTTTTTATACAACTCATACTAACAATAACAAAACAACGCAAAAATAAACTATCAGATGACAAATGAGTTTTTATTCATCTTCACCACTACATTCTCCTACTCTCTTTCAAATATATCAATAAACCCCATATTCTTTAGAAAAGGTAGAAAAATATATATGTGGCTAAGGTCAAATAGGTACAATTGAATGGCAGATAATAAGCTCAAAATGGTGACTATGAGTGTCATTAGATGACACAAAATGGTAAGCTAAGAAGGCTCAAACAGTTCAATGATGGCCTAAGTCATTCTCTTATTTGTGAACAACTTCAAATTGCATTCGTGAATATCGAGCAAAACTAAGAAGGATTTTCCTCACAATGTCCTCGTTATCAATGCATTTGACTGGAGTTACACTCCCTTACCGTGTTTATCCTCGTTCACTTCCTTACAGTGTTTGGGTTTCACTCTCAGTAGACTATACAAATATATTACCAGCAAATAGGTTCAAACAAGAATAAAACGTGTTCAGATTTGTGAAGATAACTATGTAAGCTCTAATCAATGCAAACCAAGACAAATCAATCTTTCACTCAGTATTTCTCTAGGAGTCAAAGCATGAATTTATTCCCATTCAAATCATCATCGATACCTCAATCAAGATTTCAGATTGCATAACCAAGCTAAAATATAAGCATATAGAAAGTAAGTTAAGCTGAAAGCTATCCACCCCTAAACTTGAAATAAAAGCATTGTCCTCAATGAATTGAAAATAAAAAGTAAAAGATAGGGGGCGTACCTGTAACACCCCGAGTCTCCCAGACCCGATTTGTTACCCATGACATAGGACTGGACTAAGAAATCTTACAAAAAATTTTGACATTACTCTCCATAATAAAAAATTTATCTTTAATCCTTGACTATACAGCAGAAAAACTCAATAAATAAACAACATTTATATTTAGACAAAACGTTAAGACATTTGGCTAGGGGAATTGAAAATCAAAGAACATCTACCGATCGCAAACGACAAGATTTCCTTCTCGCATTTGCCGATCTCAAAACGACAAAACATAATTCTCACTTCTACCGATAATATAAGCAACAAATCTACCGATCGCAAACGACAAGATTTCCTTCTCGCATCTGCCAATCGCAAAACGACAAAACATAATTCCCACTTCTACCGATAGTATAAACAACAACATCTACCGATTGTCATGTGCATCCCACGTGACCCATTAAATATTACCCGACAGAAGACTTCTACCGATAATAATAAACAGCATCTATCGATAGAAATAAACAACATCTGCTGATCACAAAATGACAAGACGTAAAACTCACTTCTACCGATTGACATGTGCATCCCACGTGACTCATTAAACATCACCTGATAGAAGGCTTGTAACACCCGGGAATTTCATTTTAAGGATTTCGGGCCTTAAGTTAGAGTTTTAATATTTTGAGAGTTTTGGAAATTCTAATTCGTAGAAATATTAAATAAGTCCAAAATAGCGAACGGGAAGTTTCGTTAGAGCCCCAAGAATAAATAGAAATATTTGGAGAAATAAAGGAATTTTGGAAAAGTAGAAACGACGGACGAAATAACGGTTTAAGTTAAGGAAATATCAAAAGGGTATTTAGGTAATTGTTAAAGTCAAAAACCCTATTAAAACATAAAATCTCTCTCTCTTCCTCACTTTCTCCTCTCCACGCACGAAATTTCCTCTCCTCTCCCTCGCGCCATTTCCTCTCTTCTCATCGCCATCTCCACAGCTCGTTCTCCCTTCCGTTTCCGGCGAGTTTCTCTCCTATTTTCTTCCCCAAATCAATCCTCTAGGTAAGCTCTACGTTTTGGCTAAGTTTATTGGTGGTTTGGAGTGATTTTGAGTTAGGGTTTGTGAAGAAAAATTAGGGGTGTTGTTAGAAATAGTTAGGATTGTTTATTAATTTCTTATTGATGATGTTTAATGTAAAATCGAAGTTGTTGAGTAGAGTGTTTTGTAAAGTGTTTTGTAAAGTGTTTTGTAAAGTGTTTTGTAAAGTGTTTTGTAAAGTGTTTTGTAAAGTGTTTTGTAAAGTGTTTTGTAAAGTGTTTTGTAAAGTGTTTTGTAAAGTGTTTTGTAAAGTGTTTTGTAAAGTGTTTTGTAAAGTGTTTTGTAAAGTGTTTTGTAAAGTGTTTTGTAAAGTGTTTTGTAAAGTGTTTTGTAAAGTGTTTTGTAAAGTGTTTTGTAAAGTGTTTTGTAAAGTGTTTTGTAAAGTGTTTTGTAAAGTGTTTTGTAAAGTGTTTTGTAAAGTGTTTTGTAAAGTGTTTTGTAAAGTGTTTTGTAAAGTGTTTTGTAAAGTGTTTTGTAAAGTGTTTTGTAAAGTGTTTTGTAAAGTGTTTTGTAAAGTGTTTTGTAAAGTGTTTTGTAAAGTGTTTTGTAAAGTGTTTTGTAAAGTGTTTTGTAAAGTGTTTTGTAAAGTGTTTTGTAAAGTGTTTTGTAAAGTGTTTTGTAAAGTGTTTTGTAAAGTGTTTTGTAAAGTGTTTTGTAAAGTGTTTTGTAAAGTGTTTTGTAAAGTGTTTTGTAAAGTGTTTTGTAAAGTGTTTTGTAAAGTGTTTTGTAAAGTGTTTTGTAAAGTGTTTTGTAAAGTGTTTTGTAAAGTGTTTTGTAAAGTGTTTTGTAAAGTGTTTTGTAAAGTGTTTTGTAAAGTGTTTTGTAAAGTGTTTTGTAAAGTGTTTTGTAAAGTGTTTTGTAAAGTGTTTTGTAAAGTGTTTTGTAAAGTGTTTTGTAAAGTGTTTTGTAAAGTGTTTTGTAAAGTGTTTTGTAAAGTGTTTTGTAAAGTGTTTTGTAAAGTGTTTTGTAAAGTGTTTTGTAAAGTGTTTTGTAAAGTGTTTTGTAAAGTGTTTTGTAAAGTGTTTTGTAAAGTGTTTTGTAAAGTGTTTTGTAAAGTGTTTTGTAAAGTGTTTTGTAAAGTGTTTTGTAAAGTGTTTTGTAAAGTGTTTTGTAAAGTGTTTTGTAAAGTGTTTTGTAAAGTGTTTTGTAAAGTGTTTTGTAAAGTGTTTTGTAAAGTGTTTTGTAAAGTGTTTTGTAAAGTGTTTTGTAAAGTGTTTTGTAAAGTGTTTTGTAAAGTGTTTTGTAAAGTGTTTTGTAAAGTGTTTTGTAAAGTGTTTTGTAAAGTGTTTTGTAAAGTGTTTTGTAAAGTGTTTTGTAAAGTGTTTTGTAAAGTGTTTTGTAAAGTGTTTTGTAAAGTGTTTTGTAAAGTGTTTTGTAAAGTGTTTTGTAAAGTGTTTTGTAAAGTGTTTTGTAAAGTGTTTTGTAAAGTGTTTTGTAAAGTGTTTTGTAAAGTGTTTTGTAAAGTGTTTTGTAAAGTGTTTTGTAAAGTGTTTTGTAAAGTGTTTTGTAAAGTGTTTTGTAAAGTGTTTTGTAAAGTGTTTTGTAAAGTGTTTTGTAAAGTGTTTTGTAAAGTGTTTTGTAAAGTGTTTTGTAAAGTGTTTTGTAAAGTGTTTTGTAAAGTAGGATTGTTAAACTTTTAAACGGAACATGCGGTTCGTTTTTATGAAATTCGATTATGTTTAACGTAAATTGTGTTGTTTTGAGCATTTGAGTAACTGTTATGTTTAGAGAGTATTTTATGAGATATGTAAGATTTTGGGAGTAAAGGGAAAGGAGTGGTAGTGTTTTGTGCGTTGTATGTTTTGGGTTGTGTTTTGTGTGGGTTAAGTGGATGAACGTGGTTAGCAGGGCGACGGATCGCAGAAGGATAGGAGTTGGGACGTAGAACTCTCGGGTTTTCCAGAGAGTTTGGCGACTGTGCGCGGGTAGAGTGGCGTTCGGTCGGTTTGGGAGTCGGATTTCACGTTCTGGAAATAGAACGTGAACCGATCGAACGCTTGAGGTTAAGCGTTCGGGCAGCTGTGCAAGGGGCGCCTGATCGCATAACATCAAGCGTTCGGTCGCCCCCTTTAAAAAAAAAAAAAGTTTTATTAAATGATTTTCTTTTATTAATTAATTGTTTATTGTTTAAAGTTTATTGTTTTAGTAATTGTTTAAACGAGTTATTAAACGAACTTCGATTTTAATTCCGATTTTCATTTCGATTAAGGTTTCCGCTTAAGTACAGTTCGAGAGAAAGTTTAAAAAAAAAAAAATGTAACATCACGGGTACGGGTTGTGACAAGGCTTCTACCGGTGAACAAGGACTCTTAACAGAATAGCTAAATTTCTACCGGTAGAAACATCTACCGATGGACAAGGACTTTTAACATCTTCTGATAGGAAACATTCAGACTTTCACAGACTTCAACTTGACCGAGATGAACAAACACACAGTTGAACCATAGACTCATCCAAAATACGTGTAGCGGAAAACTTAAATAAAACAGATCATTCTATATCCTCATAATTATCCTCAAACATAGAAATTCAGTAAGACAAATTCTAATATCCATCGTTTTAAGAAAAAACCATCCTATTTAGACCTCAGTATTCATAATCCTTATTAACATCATAAGAGTAGTAACCAGGGGTTGAAATCGCCATTTCCAGCCACAAACTGTCCCCCTGAGCACCATCCAGCAACCAGTCCTAGATATCTTCATTGGGTTTGAAATCCTCACCTGATAATTCGTCACCTACATCATAAGGTTTAAACTATAAGCCTAATACTTAGTAAGGAGTGCAATACTAACATGTATGCATGAATGCACAGTTGAAAAGAACACATTTGCATAATCATTTCTCGTCACATTCTTGTTCATGTTCTTGTTCATTGTTTACATCATGTTTTTATTCATCGTTTACATCATGTGGATTAAGGGAGGATTTGTGCCGGAAAGGGGGTTGACAGTGAAAGTGTACATAATCCCTTGTGGGCTGTTTTCGTGGTCCTCCTTTTGGACAGTGACATACGCCAAACCGCCCCCAACCCTCTCTTAATCCCTTTTACATAAGTTTCATGTTCATATCTTGATCGTGAAAGGAAAATGCACTTAAAATATTTTCATATGCTTGAAAAGGAAACTATCATGAAGCATGAGTATGAGTACCTTTATTTCACCGGACAAAAAGACAAATCAATCGTTCAACAATCAATCATGTTGTTAACTCACGTATAATCACCAAACAGTCAATAACACAAACAGCCTCTGGACATCGTAATCAACTTTAACTTAGTACCCTTGTGATGTAGGGCCCTAAAGGCCGGGAATCCTACTCACTACTTACCTGTTTTCTACAAACTTGAGCACTTCTCTTCAGACTTCTTCACCTAAAAACATTCACAGTACAGTGTTAATCAAATCAAGAGAGAGAGAGAGAGAGAGAGAGAGAGAGAGAGAGAGAGAGAGAGAGAGAGAGAGAGAGAGAGAGAGAGAGAGAGAGAGAGAGAGAGAGAGAGAGAGAGAGAGAGAGAGAGAGAGAGAGAGAGAGAGAGAGAGAGAGAGAGAGAGAGAGAGAGAGAGAGAGAGAGAGAGAGAGAGAGAGAGAGAGAGAGAGAGAGAGAGAGAGAGAGAGAGAGAGAGAGAGAGAGAGAGAGAGAGAGAGAGAGAGAGAGAGAGAGAGAGAGAGAGAGAGAGAGAGAGAGAGAGAGAGAGAGAGAGAGAGAGAGAGAGAGAGAGAGAGAGAGAGAGAGAGAGAGAGAGAGAGAGAGAGAGAGAGAGAGAGAGAGAGAGAGAGAGAGAGAGAGAGAGAGAGAGAGAGAGAGAGAGAGAGAGAGAGAGAGAGAGAGAGAGAGAGAGAGAGAGAGAGAGAGAGAGAGAGAGAGAGAGAGAGAGAGAGAGAGAGAGAGAGAGAGAGAGAGAGAGTTTCCCAAAACAGGCACTACCAAACAGCCTCTGGACATCGTAATCAACTTTAACTTAGTACCCTTGTGATGTAGGGCCCTAAAGGCCGGGAATCCTACTCACTACTTACCTGGTTTTCTTAGCAAACTTGAGCACTTCTCTTCAGACTTCTTCACCTAAAAACATTTCACATTACAGTGTTAAATCAAAATCCTAAAAGTTCTAACCAAAAGTCATCATAGAATCTAGCATATATATATATATATATACTTCTAAATCTTCTTAGTAGAGCACCTAGTGTGCGCAGATTAACTTTCAGAACCTAAAATAACCAGATTCAACCTAGTAACTAACCACAGAATACAAATGTCACTACTATTACTCTACCATAGAAAAATCCAAAACTTCAAGTCTTAGCTGAAAACAGAGCTCTAAGTAACTAACCAGCAACTACATTGTCTATGTCTTACCTAGAGCGTGGATCGTCGGGGTGGAGACTGAAGAATCGATTGCGGTGGAAGAGTAGCTAGCCGAGAGAGAGAGAGAGAGGAAGAGCTCTGGAGAAAAAAAAGGGAAAATCGCCAAGAGAGGAATGTCGGCTACAGTGAGGTTTTAATGAGGTTTAAGGATTTCCATTTTCTATATATACTAAATAAAATCCTCCTTTATTACGGTTCTGCCACCACACAAATAGAAATTGAATAAGCTTTGGCATTTAATTCTAAATCGAAAAGATCATTAATAGAGGTGACAGTTAAATCAGATAAGAAAATCACCTGGTCGAAATTGTCGGGTGTTACATTCACCCCTCCTTAAACAAAATTTTCGTCCTCGAAAATTGATCAAGCAAAGAGCTCAGGATATTTGATCAACATGTCCTGCTGTCGCTCCCATGTGGCTTCTTCAATGCCATGATTCGTCCACAAAAATTTCACTAGTGGGATCTCTTTATTCCGCAGAGTCTTGACTGCAGATTCCAAAATTTGAATAGATTTCTTTTCATACATTAGTGTCGGCTCAATTTCGATCTATGTTGGCTTAACAACCTGCATCGGATCACGTATGCATTTTCTTAGCATCGACACATGAAAAACATTATGAACCTTTTCCTGTGATGGAGGTAATTGCAACTTATAAGCTGTACTGCCAATCATTGCCAAGACAGAAAATGGTCCAATGAATCGTGGATTGAGCTTCCCCTTCTTGTCGAATCTTAAAACTCCTTTAAATGGTGAAACCTTTAAGAAAACTTCGTCACCGACTGCAAACTCAAGATCTCTCCTTCTTTGGTCAGCATAACTCTTCCGTCGGCTTTGTGCTGTCATCATTCTTTTCCTAATAATGGCGATCTTGTTTGACATCAGCTGCAAAATTTCAGGGCCTAGAAGTTTTGCTTCGCCAACTTCGTCCCAATATAAGGGTGATCTGCACTTCCTACCATACAGTGCTTCGTATGGTACCATACCAATGGTGGATTGGAAACTATTGTTGTAGGAGAATTCAACCAATGGCAGACATCGACTCCAAGATGCCTGGAAATCCAGCACACACGCCCTTAACATATCCTCGAGTGTCTGAATTGTCCGCTCAGATTGTCCATCAGTCTGAGGGTGAAAAGCAGTGCTGAGGGATAATTTTGTTCCTAACGTGCCTTGAAGACTTTGCCAAAACCTCGAGGTGAACCTGGGATCACGATCCTAGACAATGGATATTGAAATCCCATGCAATCTGAAAATTTCCTGAACATACAGGTTAGCAAGCTGGTCCATCGTGTAAGTCGTCTTTACAGGTAGGAAGTGAGCTGATTTCGTTAATCTGTCAATTACAACCCAAATGCTGTCATGAACTTTAGTTGTCTAGGTAATCCTACAACAAAATCCATGGCAATGTTTTCCCACTTCCATTCGGGGATCGGTAAGGGTTGAAGGGTACCTCCTGGACGTTGATGCTCTGCCTTAACTTGCTGGCATACCAAACACGATTCTACATACTTGGCAACATCCCTCTTCAAATTTGGCCACCAGTAAAATAACTTTATGTCCCGATACATCTTGGTATTGTTCGGGGTGTACAGAAAAAGGAGACGAGTGCGCCTCGGCCAAGATCAACCTACGTAATTCTTCATCACTTGGAACATACCATCGATTCCTAAATCTCAAAATACCATCCTTGGAGATGACTGAACTCAGAAGAGGCTTCCTTCAACTTACTCACTATGATACTCTTCTCCTTTGAATCCATCTGCTGTGCCTCTTTAATCTTATCCAAAATAGTTGGCCGAATGGATAATGCCGAAAGCAATGCTGATAACTCTGGAACCATCTCCAACTCGAATTTCTGAATCTTAACCTTCAAGGGTAATGACATGGTTGACACCGCAGGCTGCATTGTCTTTGACATTCTGCTTAATGCATCGGCTACAGCATTAGCCTTACCCGGGTGATACTTAATTTCAAAGTCATAATCCTTAACGAACTCCAACCAACGTCTTTGTCTCATGTTTAATTCCTTTTGAGTAAAGAGGTACTTCAGACTCTTATGGTCAGAAAACACTTCACACTGCTGGCCATACAAATAGTGTCTCCAAATCTTTAGTGCAAAGACAACCGCGGCTAATTCCAAATCGTGAGTGGGGTAATTCTGCTAATAACTCTTCAACTGCCTGGAGGCATATGCCACAACCTTGCCTTCTTGCATTAGAACACATCCTAGACCAACTTTGGATGCGTCACAATAAACACTAAATCTCCCTTCCCTAGTTTGGAGTGCCAAAAGAGGGGCTGTCGTCAACTTCAGTTTTAGTGTGACGACCCTAACACTGTACCCAATTTTTCCCTATTATTTTTTTTATCCTGATAACTTGATTTGCATTTAGGCGGAATTTAAAGCGGAAACCAAAATTTGTAAAACATTCGAATCTATTTTTGAAAACCACGAAATAAAGCTTTAAAACAATTAAAAGAAAACCTTAAAACATTAATTAAAAACAATTGAAAACAGAGGGGAAGCATTCGGTAGAGAACAGGGGCAGAAACGGGCAATCGCCCTAAAAATGAAGGGGCGATCGATCGCCCAAAACGGGCGGTCGCTGGTTTTGCCAGTGATCACCTGGGTGAAGTGATCACAGATCGCGGCGACAACACGAGGGGCGATCGATCGCCCACTTCGGACGATCGATCGCCACTCGCTCTGGAAATTTATTTCCAGAGCGCTCGGCGATTCGCCCAGCGGTCGCCTCAACAGGCAATCGCCTAACACAAGGCGTGATCGATCGCCCGTTTGGGGCGATCGATCGCCTATCGCTCTGGAAATTTCTTTCCAGAGCGCTCGGCTTTCTCTCCCTTCTTTCCTCTTTCTTTTCCTTTCCTCTTTCCCTGCTCATACATACTTCTAACACAATTCTTTCACAATTTCATTAACACTATTTTATCCGCATCTCAACCATACATTCCAACATAAATTCACTCAAAATCTCATCCAAAACAACGACTCAAAACACGTTTAAAAACATAGCCTAGTTTCCTAAAAATAAACTGCATGGATATGTTTAAAAACCGAACATTTCCCTAATACCAAAATTTACAAATACTTTTCCAAAACGTTTAAAAATTTCAAAACACAAACCTATCCACTATCTAGAACCAAACATCCTAAAATGTTTCTAACTATACAATAATTCATAACCAACCCGAATCACCCAAAAACCTCAAAATACCTAACCGTTACCCCCACGGGTCAACATACGCGTCGACTTCCCATGCACACCACCGCAACCGTTCTTCTTCAACCATCCTGTACATCGGGTGGAGGAATGTCGTCCTCACCTGCTTCTATATCACCTACACCATACAGACACACTATTGAGCTAAAAGCTCAGTAAGTTTCGTAAATGTAAATGCATGATATGCGTATGAGTTTCAGAAATCATGCAACATTTTCTTATCATTACGTCGCAGACAGAATGTCACTGAGGTCTCAGCCTATTAGATGGAGAGGACACATCCCGCGGTCGGACTGCCCTCTTCACCTAACGGGGGGGGGGGGGGGGGGGGGTGGGGTACACGCTCGCACCCATAACAGTCGTGCCTGAGCTCCACCTCGCGTAACCAGATACAGATTACATTGATTCATTACGTTCATTCATTTCATTTCATAAACACGTGCAGAAGTCCGTTTTCATGCTATTTTAAAATACGTGATGCATGAACAGTTATAAGCATAAAATAAACAAACATCATACATACCATCAAGACTATAAAAAGCATAACCTATAAAAGAACTAACCCTATCTACCCGACCAAAGCATATAAACAAACAGCTCTCCAGAGATCCTCGACGCGACATCGACATACGGTGTAGGCCACTCGGCCAAGTAAGTCACGAGAACTTACCTTGTGCGCGCTGAACTTCGAGCTCCGTCCACAAGCGTTGTTTGTCTGAGACAAAATACAACAATTGTCGTTAAACGAGATTTAAACCGTTATACGTCCAAATTTAACGAAACCTTAACTAAGGAAATTTTCCTAAAGTTCTGACTCAACTCTTTGAGACATTTTATTGAGCAATTCGTGCTTGTGAATTTCCAAAACTCCATTAATGGAGATTCTCAAACCTAAAAATCCAGTTTTTTCAACCTAAACACCGAATACACTCTAGCTTTCGTCCAATAACGTTTAATACATTCAATATACTCACTAATACGTGTAACGACCCGAGAAGGATCGCCACACAAATTCGTGACTTGATCTCTTAATCATTTGACTCCTACTCCCATACACCTTGTTCATTATTAGTGTTAATATTATTCCCTCTTTAGTTTCCTCTTTTTTTTTTTTCAAACATCTCTTGATCTGCATCTTATAGACTCACATCGACCGATGATCACGTGTCCGCCATGTGACACATCGGATCTCAACCAGCAATAGACATCCACCGGTGGTCACGGGCGTTGCACGTGCCTAATTAAAGACATCGCCCGATCCCGAACATTCTCCACTAGGTGTACATATTTACCCTATAACTACCGGTGGTCATGTGTGCTTCACGTGACCGATTTAAAACATTTCTTGACATTAAACAATCAGAAAATACTCACGTCATCCGGTCACTAGACGACAATTTAACATCTACAATCATCCGTGAAGAATGACACTTCATCCACTGAACACTAGACGACAAAATAACATTTAGATCACCCGTTGAAGGAATACGCTCCATCCACCGAACGCTAGACGACAGATAACATTTACATCATCCGGCGAAGGAATAAGCTTCATCCACCGAACGCTAGACGACAAAATACCATTTACATCATCCGGCGAAGGAATACGCTTCATCCACCGAAACGCTAGATGACAAAATACCATTTACATCATCCGGCGAAGGAATACGCTTCATCCACCGAAACGCTAGACGACAAAATACCATTTACATCATCCGGCGAAGGAATACGCTTCATCCACCGAAACGCTAGACGACAAAATACCATTTACATCATCCGGCGAAGGAATACGCTTCATCCACCGAAACGCTAGACGACAAAATACCATTTACATCATCCGGCGAAGGAATACGCTTCATCCACCGAAACGCTAGACGACAAAATACCATTTACATCATCCGGCGAAGGAATACGCTTCATCCACCGAAACGCTAGACGACAAAATACCATTTACATCATCCGGCGAAGGAATACGCTTCATCCACCGAAACGCTAGACGACAAAATACCATTTACATCATCCGGCGAAGGAATACGCTTCATCCACCGAAACGCTAGACGACAAAATACCATTTACATCATCCGGCGAAGGAATACGCTTCATCCACCGAAACGCTAGACGACAAAATACCATTTACATCATCCGGCGAAGGAATACGCTTCATCCACCGAAACGCTAGACGACAAAATACCATTTACATCATCCGGCGAAGGAATACGCTTCATCCACCGAAACGCTAGACGACAAAATACCATTTACATCATCCGGCGAAGGAATACGCTTCATCCACCGAAACGCTAGACGACAAAATACCATTTACATCATCCGGCGAAGGAATACGCTTCATCCACCGAAACGCTAGACGACAAAATACCATTTACATCATCCGGCGAAGGAATACGCTTCATCCACCGAAACGCTAGACGACAAAATACCATTTACATCATCCGGCGAAGGAATACGCTTCATCCACCGAAACGCTAGACGACAAAATACCATTTACATCATCCGGCGAAGGAATACGCTTCATCCACCGAAACGCTAGACGACAAAATACCATTTACATCATCCGGCGAAGGAATACGCTTCATCCACCGAAACGCTAGACGACAAAATACCATTTACATCATCCGGCGAAGGAATACGCTTCATCCACCGAAACGCTAGACGACAAAATACCATTTACATCATCCGGCGAAGGAATACGCTTCATCCACCGAAACGCTAGACGACAAAATACCATTTACATCATCCGGCGAAGGAATACGCTTCATCCACCGAAACGCTAGACGACAAAATACCATTTACATCATCCGGCGAAGGAATACGCTTCATCCACCGAAACGCTAGACGACAAAATACCATTTACATCATCCGGCGAAGGAATACGCTTCATCCACCGAAACGCTAGACGACAAAATACCATTTACATCATCCGGCGAAGGAATACGCTTCATCCACCGAAACGCTAGACGACAAAATACCATTTACATCATCCGGCGAAGGAATACGCTTCATCCACCGAAACGCTAGACGACAAAATACCATTTACATCATCCGGCGAAGGAATACGCTTCATCCACCGAAACGCTAGACGACAAAATACCATTTACATCATCCGGCGAAGGAATACGCTTCATCCACCGAAACGCTAGACGACAAAATACCATTTACATCATCCGGCGAAGGAATACGCTTCATCCACCGAAACGCTAGACGACAAAATACCATTTACATCATCCGGCGAAGGAATACGCTTCATCCACCGAAACGCTAGACGACAAAATACCATTTACATCATCCGGCGAAGGAATACGCTTCATCCACCGAAACGCTAGACGACAAAATACCATTTACATCATCCGGCGAAGGAATACGCTTCATCCACCGAAACGCTAGACGACAAAATACCATTTACATCATCCGGCGAAGGAATACGCTTCATCCACCGAAACGCTAGACGACAAAATACCATTTACATCATCCGGCGAAGGAATACGCTTCATCCACCGAAACGCTAGACGACAAAATACCATTTACATCATCCGGCGAAGGAATACGCTTCATCCACCGAAACGCTAGACGACAAAATACCATTTACATCATCCGGCGAAGGAATACGCTTCATCCACCGAAACGCTAGACGACAAAATACCATTTACATCATCCGGCGAAGGAATACGCTTCATCCACCGAAACGCTAGACGACAAAATACCATTTACATCATCCGGCGAAGGAATACGCTTCATCCACCGAAACGCTAGACGACAAAATACCATTTACATCATCCGGCGAAGGAATACGCTTCATCCACCGAAACGCTAGACGACAAAATACCATTTACATCATCCGGCGAAGGAATACGCTTCATCCACCGAAACGCTAGACGACAAAATACCATTTACATCATCCGGCGAAGGAATACGCTTCATCCACCGAAACGCTAGACGACAAAATACCATTTACATCATCCGGCGAAGGAATACGCTTCATCCACCGAAACGCTAGACGACAAAATACCATTTACATCATCCGGCGAAGGAATACGCTTCATCCACCGAAACGCTAGACGACAAAATACCATTTACATCATCCGGCGAAGGAATACGCTTCATCCACCGAAACGCTAGACGACAAAATACCATTTACATCATCCGGCGAAGGAATACGCTTCATCCACCGAAACGCTAGACGACAAAATACCATTTACATCATCCGGCGAAGGAATACGCTTCATCCACCGAAACGCTAGACGACAAAATACCATTTACATCATCCGGCGAAGGAATACGCTTCATCCACCGAAACGCTAGACGACAAAATACCATTTACATCATCCGGCGAAGGAATACGCTTCATCCACCGAAACGCTAGACGACAAAATACCATTTACATCATCCGGCGAAGGAATACGCTTCATCCACCGAAACGCTAGACGACAAAATACCATTTACATCATCCGGCGAAGGAATACGCTTCATCCACCGAAACGCTAGACGACAAAATACCATTTACATCATCCGGCGAAGGAATACGCTTCATCCACCGAAACGCTAGACGACAAAATACCATTTACATCATCCGGCGAAGGAATACGCTTCATCCACCGAAACGCTAGACGACAAAATACCATTTACATGAATGCCATGAATGTATACTTCGGAGAACTACATGGTCATTCGCCTTTCTTGTTCCTAATCATTCATCCATAGTCCTGACTCATATTCACTATTCATAACTCACTATCATAATCATTGTTTTATATTCATCATTTAAGTTGTGTGGAATGAGAGAGGATTTTGTGCGGCTAAAGGGGGTTCGACAGTGATTTTGGATCATGGTCCCTACTGCGGGTCGTATTACATAGTGTCCTTCTTTGGCCTGTGACATACGCCGAACCGCCCCCAACCCTCACTCAACCACGTTGCAGGGATTTTTTTCTCCTCTTATCTTGTTCATGAGCAAACATGCTTTTAAACATTTTCATATGCATAAATCGTCACTGATGCATGTACTTGAAAATTCTTAAATCATCAAGCTGCAGAACAAAATACCATTCGACATGAAGCCTTAACATTGAGCTAATCATCGACATAAACTTTAGACAGTAACACAAGGGGAACTTCTAATCATCATGTGAGTTTCTACCTAGCATCCTTTGATGTAGGGTCCTAATGACCTGAGAAACCTACACATTCACTTACCTAGTCTCCTTAGCACTTTGAGTTCCTTCCTCTTCAAATTTCTTCACCTAGAACATTTACATTGCAGTAGTTAAAATAAAATCCTAATAGTTCTAATCTCGAGTTATCCTAAGATCTAATAGCTAAGAGTCATTCCCGAGTTCTTAGTTTAATACTCAATGTAACCCGAAATCCCAAAATCAAAACAGACGGGTTCGATAAATAATAACTCAGGGTTGGTTGTTTTAAATGTCCAGAATCGATTCGGAATGACATTACCAATCTTGGGTTTCAAAATATTCTTATCAATACTCGGCCATTGAAGAATCCAAAACTTCAATACAGAGCTGAAAACAGAGCTAATAAACTAACAGATAGCCACATTGTCTAATGCATACCTCAGGCGCAGAGTAGTCGAGTGGTGGCGGGGTAAACCGGCGGTCGAGGAGAGTTTGCTGGTAGCAGAGAGTAAGAACTTGCGAGAGAAGAAATCGCCGGAAAGGAAGGTGTCGGCTACCGTGGTTTAATGAGGTTTGAATCCTTTCCTTTTTCTTTAAATACTGGCCTCAATCCTCCAAAATTACAACTTTGCCACTCAACCTAGTTTAGATCCACATGTAATTAATTACTCTTGGTATAAGTCCTAAACTGTAAAGATTAAATATTCATGACCTGTTAATACAGTTAGGAAAATCACCTGGCCGTTAACTCGGGTGTTACAATACTTCATACCTATCAATTTCTAACTTTAAACTACGTTTTTCACAAAACCTAAACGAAACCCTAATTGTTAAACGTTCTGAAAACTACGAATAATCTTTCTAAAACCATAGATTCATACATAGGGTTGAGTTTGGAGAAGAAAACGTGAAGAACGGAGGAGGAACAGAGGAGGAATCATTGACGGAGAGGAGTGAGCCGTGAGTCGCCGTAGAGAGAAAGGAGAAATCGCAGGGGAAAGGAGAAAATGGCATGGAGAAGAAGAAAGACATGTGTTTTAATTGAAATTTTGACTTTGCAAATTACCATTTTGCCCTTCCTTTGATTTTCTATTTGTTTCGTCCTTCGTTTCTTTAATTAACCGACGATTCAGTTTCTCCAAATTTTCTTACTTCGCCAATAACTTCAACTTACTACTAGGGTTCCATTAAAACTGTCCGTTCGCAATTCGGATCTCGTTTACTATATTTACCAAAGTATCTTTTATATTACGAGAAATGTAATTATCGTAAAATTAGCGTTAAACTCCTAAAATTTCCAAAATTTTCTTAAAATCCTTATAAACCATTAGGATTATAATAACGCTTTCTTTTTACAACACCGACTTAATTTGACATAATTACAAAAATGCCATTTATATCATTTATTTACAAATTCTCGAAAATCTAGGTGTTACATTTAGTGTCTAGAAGCTATCTTCACAAGCTCCATTCCAAGAGTACTTGGTGTCCTTCTTTGTTAAACTAGTTAAAGGCTTGGCAATTATAGAAAATCCCTTGATGGACTTTCTGTAATAGCCTGCCAATCCAAGGAAACTACGGACTTCACTGGCGTTCCTCGGCTGTGGCCAGTCTTTTACTGCCTGAATTTTGGTTGGATCTACGGATATGCCCTCAGCAGAAATGACATGGCCTAGAAAGTTGACCTTATCCAACCAGAACTCACATTTGGACAACTTGGCATAGAGTTGCTGCTGTTTTAATATCGTCAAAACTACTCTTATGTGTTTTTCATGGTCAGCTTTGGTCCGTGAGTAAATTAGGATATCATCTATAAACACAATCACAAACTTGTCCAAATACTCACGAAACATACGGTTCATCAAGTCCATAAAAGCTGCAGGTGCATTTGTCAATCCAAACGACATCACAAGAAATTCATAGTGTCCATATCGGGTTCTAAATGCTGTCTTTGGTATATCACTCTCCTTAACCTTCAGTTGGTAATAACCCAAACGTAAGTCAATTTTTGAAAATACCTTAGCTCCTTGTAACTGGTCAAACAAGTCGTCAATTCGGGGTAAGAGATATTTATTCTTGATCGTTAACTTGTTCAGTTCTCTATAATCTATGCACATTCTAAGAGAACCGTCTTTCTTCTTAACAACTAGGGCGTATAAATCCCTTGTCTACTAATTCCTGTAGTTGGACTTTTAATTCCTTTAGCTCAATAGGTGCCATGCGGTAAGGGTTCTTAGACACTGGTAATGTCTCGGGATATGTATCGATTACAAACTCAATTTCTCTATCAGGTGGTAACCCGGGCAAGTCATCCAAAAATGCTTCTGGAAACTCTCAGACTGTAGGAATATCTTGAAGTTCTACCTTATTCTTTACCCAGAACATCAATTATGCTAGCTAGAAAACTCTCACAACCACCCTTCAGTAACCGTTGAGTCACTAGTGAGGATATAATTGGTATTTTACTTATTTTTTGGAATAGCTTGGAAGGAATACCGATCTCCGTTTGGGGGTCGGAACTCAACCAATCCAGACTTACAACTTATCGTGGCATAATGTCTGAATAACCAATCCATTCCTAGTATGACTTCATATCCCTTCATATCAATTACGATTAGCTCTACATATAACTTCTTATCTCCTAAAGATACAATATCACCTTTCACTATTTGTTTTGAATGTAAAGACTTCCTTGACGGTAACATAACACTATATGATCTCTCGGCTGGCAAGAGTTCTAACCTATGCTTACATACAAACAAGGTTGATACAAACGAGTGTGTGACTCCCGTATCTATAAGTGTATAAGCAGAAATACCACAGATCATAATTGTACCTGTTATGACCGTATGCTGCACTACATCTTCATCTTCCAATAAAGCATAGACTTTAGGCGCTACTCTTGCTCGGTTTGGGTTTGGCGGCATGGGGCAATCTCTAACCATGTGTCCAACCTTGTCACACCTATAGCAACGGACCAGAATATAATTTGCATTCGCCATGGTGGTTCTTCTTGCAGGTGGAACATAGAGGAGCTCGAGGTCGCTTTCCTTTTCCTTGGTCATCATTTGGATTGAAGGGTCTCTTCACACCCTTCTGCTATTGCTGCGGTCCTCTATTTGGTTGTGGTTGCCAACCTTTGCCTTGGCGCGGTGGTGGCTGAGTCTCCTTAATGAACTTCCTTGGTGGTTCACGTTGCTCTTGCACTATTAACTCAACTTCTTCCAATTCTAAAGCCTTAGTAGCCACTTCGGAATAAGGTATGTTATGGATCCCTGTAGTCTTTACCCTCTGGAAGAGGCTCGGCTTCAGTCCATGGACAAACTGGTGAATCTTGTCTTCTTCATCATCCACCAGTCGGGGTGCAAACCTGGACAAGGCCTCAAACGTACAGATGTAATCAGCCACAGAACCGGTTTGGCGCAGCAGGATAAACTCCATCTTTTTGCTGGCCTGAACTGCTCGGCTAAAATACTTGTCATAGAAGGCCCTCTTGAACCATGCCCAAGTCATAGTTTCTGCATTCGTAGTGCTCCGAATTGAGTCCCACTAATGCCTTGCACCCAATGCAAGATGAAAAACAGCACATGTGACCTTGTCCCCTTCTTCGACCTTGGCATACTTGAACATGTCCTCAATTGTCCGAATCCACTCTTCAGCATAAACAGGATCCGAAACTTGACCATTGAATACTGGAGGTCCAAGGCGGTGAAAACGCTCGCTTCCATTGTCGTGGGTTGTATTCGAGCTAGAATTCCCTTGCTCTTCTCTAGTAGCCACCCACTGCTCAATTTGACGGGACTGGCGAATAGCTAACTCAGTTAGCTGAGCGATGGTGTTACTATCCTCATTGTTCTCTCTTTGTTGACCTCTTACCATTTTGAGATTCCTAAACAAATAATCATAAGCACATCTTAACGTAATGACATTACTAAAATCATAGACAAATACAGTTGTTGGAATGTGCTCACGTGCCAATCTGTGCTGGAAGGCAGTCTGCAGAATCGATTTTAGAACGCAGTTTTGCTTTGATACCATAAATGTAACACCCCGAGTGATGTGCCCCATAGGCCCATTACACGGTCTCAAACCCAAGGTCATAATTTATCTAATTTATGCACTTACACTCTTGTCTCTTTTGCAGGTAATGGATTGTGTGGAGGCTTGGAGAACACCTTGGGAGACTTGAAGTGGGAATCCAAAGCTACGGATGTGGACCAACCAACACACTTAATCACTTGGAAATTCAAGCAAGGAGACCAATTTGATCACATGGGAATTTGTCTTCCCGAGCCTTAATTGTAACCTTTTATTTCAAACTTATTTTGAGGCAAACATTGGCCTTCTTGTTAAACTTTATTATAAGCATGCATATTAGGCATTTAGGGTTAGATGAATGATAAGTTAGATGATGGAATGGAAGTGGTTCAAAGCAAGTGCATGGAGTGCATGGAAGAGGAGAAATGGGCCTTAAGGAAAAGATATCCATTTTGGCCCAACCTTGAGTGGAGGGGACCACTACCCTTTATCCAAACCATGGGCTGCCACTTGAGGGATTCTTAGAGGTTCTCCAATCAACACAAGGGCAAGGATTGATGACATGGTTATCACACAACCATTGGATCAAGAAAACCAAACTCATCTCGGCCATCCAAGCTATCTTCATGATCCAACAGTTACACCATTTTGAAGACCACTTTTTGAATCACATCCAAGCCATCCATAGGTCTATAAAAGCATGGTAATTGGTGATTGTAAGTTTTTGGACTGATTTTAAGGAGCATGCACGGATTTCCCTTCCATGGTTGAAGGAGTTTGAAGAAACCAACAAGGTTTGCTCGGTTTGCACAAAACCGAGGGGTTGCGCCCCCACCACTCCCTTCTTGCTTGGTAGCTTGCAAGGGTTATATAGCCATCTTCTTCTCCATCTCCTTGGGAGTGGAAAACAGCAAGAAGTGGCCCCAAACCGTGTTCAAGAGTCGAGTTGTCTTCCTTGGAAGCAACTATTGCCAAAGGCTTCAAAATATTACCTATTGGCCGATTTCTTGAAGTTTTGCATATCTTTTCCATCTCAATGAATCAGGACCACGCCTTCCACTATCACACACCTCACTCACTCCACTAACATCATATAAAGTTTCGTTTTCATCTAAGCACATTTGGTCATTCAAGTTCATCTTGCAATTTGTGTTCTTCTCGGCCATTTCTTGCCAATCCGAGGAGCTAACGATCCCCTCTAAGCTCTAAACGTTTTCTTGCAGGTTAGGGCTATATCACCGAGTCTCCCAGACCCGATTTGTTACCCAAGACATAGGACTGGACTAAGAAATTTTACGAAAAATTTTGACATTACTTTCCATAATAAAATTTTTATCTTTAATCCTCGACTATACAGCGGAAAAACTCAATAAATAAACAACATTTATATTTAGACAAAACGTTAAGACATTTGGCTGGGGGAATTGAAAATCAAAGAACATCTACCGATCGCAAACGACAAGATTTCCTTCTCGCATCTGCCGATCTCAAAACGACAAAACATAATTCCCACTTCTACCGATAATATAAGCAATAACATCTACCGATCGCAAAACGACAAGATTTCCTTCTCGCATCTGCCAATCGCAAAACGACAAAACATATTTCTCACTTCTACCGATAGTATAAACAACAACATCTACCGATTTTCATGTGCATCCCACGTGACCCATTAAATATTACCCGATAGAAGACTTCTACCGATAATAATAAACAGTATCTATCGATAGAAATAAACAACATCTGCCGATCACAAAACGACAAGACGTAAAACTCACTTCTACCGATTGACATGTGCATCCCACGTGACTCATTAAACATCACCTGATAGAAGGCTTCTACCGGTGAACGAGGACTCTTAACAGAATAGCTAAATTTCTACCGGTAGAAACATCTACCGATGGACAAGCACTTTTAACATCTTCTGATAGGAAACATTCAGACTTTCACAGACTTCAACTTGACCGGGATGAACAAACACACAATTGAACCATAGACTCATCCAAAATACGTGTAGCGAAAAACTTAAATAAAACAGATCATTCTATATCCTCATAATTATCCTCAAACTTAGAAATTCAGTAAGACAAATTCTAATATCCATCGTTTTAAGAAAAAACCATCTTATTTAGACCTCAGTATTCATAATCCTTATTAACATCATAAGAGTAGTAACCAGGGGTTGAAATCGCCATTTCCAGCCACAAACTGTCCCCCTGAGCACCATCTAGCAACCAGTCCTAGATATCTTCATTGGGTTTGAAATCCTCACCTGATAATTCGTCACCTACATCATAAGGTTTAAACTATAAGCCTAATGCTTAGTAAGAAGTGCAATACTAACATGTATGCATGAATGCACAGTTGAAAAGAACACATTTGCATAATCATTTCTCGTCACATTCTTGTTCAGGTTCTTGTTCATCGTTTACATCATGTTTTTATTCATCGTTACATCATGTGGATTAAGGAAGGATTTGTGATGGAAAGAGGGTTGACAGTGAAAGTGTACATAATCCCTTGCGGGCCATTTTCGTGGTCCTCCTTTTGGACAGTGACATACGCCAAACCGCCCCCAACCCTGTCTTAATCCTTGTTACATAAGTTTCATGTTATATCTTGATCGTGAAGGAAAACATGCACTTAAAACATTTTCATATGCTTGAAAAGGAAACTATCATGAAGCATGAGTATGAGTACCCTTATTTCCCCGGACAAAAAGACAGATCAATCGTTCAACAATAAATCATGTTGGTAACTCACGTATCATCACCAAACTGTTAATAACACAAACAGCCTCCGGACATCGTAATCAACTTTAACTTAGTACTCTTGTGATGTAGGGCCCTATATGCCGGGAATCCTACTCACTCACTTACCTGGTTTTCTTAGCAAAATTGAGCACTTCTCTTCAGACTTCTTCACTTAAAAATATTTCACATTACAGTGTTAAATCAAAATCCTAAAAGTTCTAACCAAAAGTCATCCTAGAATCTAGCATATATGTATATACTTCTAAATCTTCTTAGTCGAGCACCTAGTGTGCGCAGATTAACATCCGGAACCTAAAATAACCAGATTCAACCTAGTAACTAACCACAAAATACAAATATCATTACTATTACTCTGCCATAGAAGAATCCGAAACTTCAAGTGGGGCAGATTAACATCCGGAACCTAAAATAACCAGATTCAACCTAGTAACTAACCACAGAATACAAATATCATTACTATTACTCTGCCATAGAAGAATCCGAAACTTCAAGTCTTAGCTGAAAACAGAGCTCTAAGTAACTAACCAGCAACTACATTGTCTAAGTCTTACCTAGAACGTGGATCGTCGAGGTGGAGACTGAAGAATCGATCGTCGATGGAGGAGTAGCTAGCCGAGAGAGAGAGAGAGAGGAAGAGCTCTGGAGAAAAAAAAAAGGGAAAATTGCCAAGAGAGGAATGTCGGCTACACTGAGGTTTTAATGAGGTTTAAGGATTTCCATTTTCTATATATACTAAATAAAATCCTCCTTTATTACGGTTCTGCCACCACACAAATAGAAATTGAATAAATTTTGGCATTTAATTCTAAATCAAAAAGATCATTAATAGAGGTGACAGTTAAATCAGAAAAGAAAATTGTCTGGCCAAAATTGTCGGGTGTTACAGTACCTCACGGGGAGCTGGGCCTGTCATGTCCCTCCTCCTCTTGTGGAGGGTTATACGGCTGAAGTAAATGCTCAAGATAATAAGGAAACGGTTGACTCGATTGTGTCGAGTAGCCCTGGTGAGCATTGAACACTTCTAGGTAATGAGCCGTAAATTGAGCATGCTCCAGCTGGCATGACTGGATGTCCGTTAGTCGCTGCTCCATTTGGGATTGCCGGGACATTAACGTTTCCATCATGTGCCCAAGATCATCCATTGTGTAAGAACGCGGAGGAATGGCCGAAGATGATGATGCACCTAATACTGGTGGTGTAGTGAAGTACTTTCATAACGCTGCCTCGAGCGAGCCTCAATGCGTGCATCTCTTGCTATGGCGATGTCAATTTGTGCTATGGTTAAACCTCGAGAATTTTTAATACGCCATTGGCGAGGCATAGGCACGGTTGAGGAGGAATTGGTGCATTGCGTCCATCTCGTCGAAGCCGAGCCCATTGCGGCAAAGGCATCTATAAGGCCAATTCGAAATCCTTTCAATATTTGACGAGCTGTACTCCTTCTGTAGGATCCATGGCTCGTCTGTGGAACTCATAGGAACATTTTTGCAGCGCACAAGTGGGTGATCAGCACTGGATGAATATGGCCAGCTCTGGACCCTTGATGACATGCTAGAATGTTGCGGTGGATAAGCTGCCCGATATTGATAGATCGTCTCGTGAGAATGCAATAGAGCAACACTAACCGCTCTTTGGTCAATTCGGATTTCTGAGATGTGGGCATTAATTTTCCTCAAATGAATTTGCACCATGCTTGAGCGTAGCAATTGAGGCAGCTCAATATTATGTGTAATGGTTGAGTGGGGTTGTGCGTAGAATAAATCCATGTTGAGCCCCGGTGACCCATCTCACGTAAAATCAACTCATAGTCAGGCCCAGCATCCATCATAGCTTGAAATTCATCAGGTGCTGCATTATCGAGGTCAAGATGGGCATTAATAGCCTCAAATGAGAAATTGATGAGCTTGCTCCAAACTTTGACTGGCCCATCATTGGTAGTTGCTTTGAGATTGGCATAAAACTCCCGAACGACATTCACATTCGCATCACCTCCTAACACGGCAATTGACTCCCACCTCCGTTGACAGAGCACGACTAAAATGGCACGACTAAAATGTCACCATCGACCACTGTAGGTTGGAATTGAATTTCACAGATAATAGTCTTGTCTTTGGTCATAAATTCCTTAAAATAGTTGGTCGCTGATCGGGCTGAGGAATGAGTGCTGGTTGGGGCTGAATGATGCTAGACTTGTCGTGGCTCTCGATCGTTTAGGCGGCATCTTGGAATAGAACTCGATGTATATAACCTGTTACTGCACACTCGAAGCAAACACATCCAACCCAGCATACACACGCATGACAGTTAAGCACAAGAGAGAAGAAAATAATAAGTGTGGAGTGAACACAATGCATAATTGAAAGGTCCACTTGACTTAGGCATGTAATCAAACATCTGGTGGGCATGCAGAATAAGCGGTAACCACAACTGGACTTGAACCTTACCCACCCTCAAAATGAAACAAAAACAAAAATCACTGGCACATTGACGATCACAGCATGAAGAGAGTGAACATATGCTAAAGAATTGCAAGGTATAACCAACACTAGAGCATTGAAGGGAAAGTTCAAAAATGAGAGAATTACCAAGTGCGAGAAAGAAAAAATGCTCAGGAAGAGAGGTTTACCTTTTGGCATGGAAGAGCTCGTGGTTGTGTCGCTAAAGAAGGCGATAGAAAATGATGTATACGGGTGCTGATCGATCGCAGAGAGAAAGGGAGAAAGGGTAGGTTTGAAATTAGCAAAAAAAAAGGGTAAGTGAAAGACGCGATCAATCGCATGGTATAAAAATGAAAAATCAGAAACACCGATCGCCACATTTAGCTGATCGATTGGCACCTCTTCTGTTTTTGAAACAACATAATCGTGCTGCGCCGATCGATCGGCACATTTCGCCTATCGATCGGCGCCTCTTCTGTCCAAAAAATAACTGTGAGTCGCCGATTGATCACCAAATGAGCCGATCGATCGGTGACTTCTGGGTCTAAAAATAATGGAAGTCGCCGATCGATCGCTAAATGAGCCGATCGATCGGTGACTTCTCTGTTTCAGAGAAGCTCAATTTTTTTTTTTTTTTTTTTTTAAACTTAAAACACTAAAAACTGTTAAACTATCTACGTAATAAAACTAATCATATCAAAATGAAATTGCTAAAGGAGAACTTAAAACAAAAACAACAAAAATTTAAAACTAAACTAAACTAAGCTCAGAAATTTAACCAAAATGTAAACAAGCAAATCAATACTATAAAAAAAATAATGATAATGGGTTACCTCCCACCAAGTGCTTGTTTTAACGTCATCAGCTTGACGCGGTGCTGCTTCACATTTTGTTTAGAAGGAGAACGGACTTTGCACTGTTGTATGTACTGCCCCAATACGGTTTCAATCTTTAACAGTTAACCTTGAAAGTAGATTGATCTTCACCTTGAATTTCAACGGCACCATGAGGAAACACTTGAGTAACTGTGAACGGACCTGACCATCATGATTTGAGTTTTCCAGGGAATAACCAAAGGGGAGAATTAAATAATAAGACTTGCTGGCCTAGTGCAAATTCTTTTGGCACAATATGTTTATCATGCCACGCCTTCGTCTTTTCTTTATAAATTCTGGAATTTTCATAAGCTTCTCTTCTAAATTCATCCAGCTCGTTCAATTGTAATATTCTCGCTTCGCCTGCTGCTTGTGACTCCATATTTATTTTTTTAATACCCCATAAAGCTCGATGCTCTAATTGTAACACCCAAAAATTTCTAAAAGGTGCATAGCTTTAGATTTGGCGTGCTATGATAATTTAATTGAATCTAGGATATGTTAAGTACTAGATTAGAAGTGAAAAATTTGAAGAAGAAGAAAATGAGAGAAAAACCTATAAGTGGAATTGGTAGGGTGGTTATTAAGTGAATTCTATGTAAAACCAAAATTAAGGGAAGGAGGAATTTAATAAAAGAAACATGTCACGTTGGATTAATGAGGAGAAGAGAAGGTGGAGTGATTAAAGAAAAATTGAAGTTGAAAAGTCAATTACTAAAGGTGGGTTGAAAAGTCATAGTGTTGAAAAGTAATGGAAAGTGTGGTTTGATTAGTCAAACCTTGTGCTTGGAAAAATAAGTTAAGAAAAATGAGAGGTAATGTGAGACTTGCACGTTTGAATTAAGCAAGAAAAGGGAGGAGTTACTTTGCAATTTCTAAAAAAATGGTGGAAAGAAATAAAGGAATTAATGAGGTATGAAGTTTGAAAAGTCAAAAGAGGGTATTGAAAGGTAATGTATAAAGAAAAGAAAAGGTGAGGTTTAATGTGAGACCTTCCACGTTGGAAGGAAAAGGAAGAAAGCATGGGAGGGGTTGTTTTATAAATTTAAAGAAATTATAGGTTAACATTTAAAAGAAGAAAAATGTGTTAGGTTAAAAAGGAAAAATGTAAGAGATTTTCATCTTCATCCTTTTCTTCCCACGAAACCAGCAGCTAAGGGGATTCTCCTCCACGATTTCCTCCATTTTAGCAAGATCAAAGGTAAGCTTTTGGATGGGTTTTGTTATAAATACATTTTAGTTGAAGATTTTAATGTTTTTAATGAGTTTTAAGTGAGTTTTTGTTAGGTTTAGGAAACCCCAATGAGGGATTCCGAAATTTGTGATTTCTTGATGAAAGTTTCTTGTTGTTTTGGTGATTTAGGCTTAAGATAGGTTATTTAAGGTTGATTAGATAGAAAGTTTAGGAGTTTGGTTGAATTAGTTGACAAATTGGTTTTGTACAACTTTGGGGCAGTTCTGTTTTTCCATTTTCGGAGTGGCCATGGAGTTTGGTTGGTTAAATAGTTTGTTTCAATGGAAAGTAGACGTGTAGAGGTTTCCGAATTGGGGTGGCGGATCGAAATCCGTGGAAAAATAATAGAGTTATGACCGATTGAAATTGAACGGTGGAAATTAGAGGAAAAATCGAGTGTTAGGGTTTTTAATTTGAAAAGTTAGTTTGGTTGTGTGAGAAATTTAGTAAATATCCTTTAGTTTATGTTTTGGTGATTTTAAGTTATTTTTCCATTAATGTGCTAGGTTAACGATCGAGTAAATTGTACACTTGGAGTGAGCCAACACGTGCGGAAGTTCAGGTAAGTAGTGGGTTGTAATTGTTTTGCCTTCGGGCCTACACCACGGAACGGTAGGAAATTATTTGCTTGCTTGGTTGCTTGTTTTAGTTTTGATTAAGCATGTTTTGTATGTTTGTCGTGTGTGTGTGGATGTTAAGGCACTTCGGTGCAGACAACTAAGGCACCTTTTGGTGCAGGCAAATAAGGCACCTTACGGTGCAAGCAAACTGAGTGTTAGAAATTGTTTGTTGTTTGGTGCTTGAGTATTGTGTGAGTACGTTATGTATTGAAAGTGGTCTGTTGGCGGTGGTTCCTCGTCGCGAAGTAGTGTCTGAAATATGGCAAGCTTCGGGAGGTTTCCACAAAAGGTGTCCAGTGGTTCCTCGTCGCGAGGTAGTGTCTGAAATATGGCAAGCTTCGGGAGGTTTCCACAAAAGGTGTGTAGTGGTTTCTCGTCGCGAAGTAGTGTCTGAAATATGGCAAGCTTCGGGAGGTTTCCACAAAAGGTATGCAGTGGTTCCTCGTCGCGAAGTAGTGTCTGAAATATGGCAAGTTTCGGGAGGTTTCCACAAAAGGTGTGCAGTGGTTCCTCGTCGCGAAGTAGTGTCTGAAATATGGCAAGCTTCGGGAGGTTTCCACAAAAGGTATGCAGTGGTTCCTCGTCGCGAAGTAGTGTCTGAAATATGGCAAGCTTCGGGAGGTTTCCACAAAAGGTGTGCAGTGGTTCCTCGCCGCGAAGTAGTGTCTGAAATATGGCAAGCTTCGGGAGGTTTCCACAAAAGATATACAGTGGTTCCTCGTCGCGAAGTAGTGTCTGAAATATGGCAAACTTCGGGAGGTTCTGTAAGATGTTGTGAGTGAAACTGCTACGTGAGATAATAATGTGAGTGGATTTGCTACGTGAGATGTCGGGAGTGGAACTGCATGTGTTATGATTGTGTGAGAGTTGTTTGTGCATAGTGTATGTTTATACTTGTTGTCCTCTACTTGCTAAGCGTAAGATTACGTGTGTGTGTGTGTTCTGTGGTGTAGGTGACGGAGCATTGACAGGTGAGCTTGAGAGTGACGATAAAGACTAGGGACAGTCAGAGATCCACGGAGCTCGCCGGTGCAGGCCATTTGTCGGGGCGCTTCGACCTAGTCCTCGGGGTGTGGTTTGTATTGGGGATTTCGAGGTTTTGTGGTTAGTTGTGTGAGTTATGTTTTGGTTAGTTTTGAGTTAGTATTGTGGTAGGTTTGATTTGGTTGTGGTTGAGAATTGGTTTGTTTAGAATTTGATAGGGTTGATCGGTTTTGTGAGATTTTGGTTAGTGATCGGTTTTGTGAGATTTTGGATGATTTGGTAAGAGATTTGTTTAGTGTAAATATTTGTGAATTTATACTGATGTGCATTGGGTTTAAATTGTGTTTTAAAGGTATTGTTTTATAGGTTTTGGATTTGAAACTTTTAGGCGTTATATTGTCGATTTTCGGTTTAAAAAATCAATAATGTCGGGTTTGTTTAGTTTTACGTTTTATTAATTATTTAAAACGATGTTTTCAAACACGGATAGCTTAGCAAAGTAGCGCACCGAGCCGGTGTGGGTTCGGGGGCGTTACACTAATTCCACCGGAAGATGGCATGCTTTACCAAAAACCAAACGGTATGGTGACATACCTAATGGTGTTTTGAATGCTGTTCGATATGCCCAAAGAGAATCATCTAGCTTTCGGGACCAATATTTACGAGATGAACTCACCGTCTTTTCTAAAATTTACTTGATTTCTCTATTCGAAACCTCGGTTTGGCCATTAGATTGTGGATGATATCTGAGAGCCTTGCGATGCTTTACACCATATTTCAACAATAAAGCTTCAAATTGCTTATTACAAAAATTCATACCTTCATCATTGATATTTTTACGAAGAAAATTGAGCATCACTTTACCGTCATTGGTTGGGGTAGTAGATGCCTCCACCCATTTGGACACATAATCGACTGCTAGGAGAATATATTTATGATTGAAAGAAGTAGGAAACGGACCCATGAAATCGATTCCCCAAACATTGAATAACTCTACTTCCAGAATATTGGTCAATGGCATCTTATCTCGGCGTGAAATATTGCCGGTACGTTGGCAGCGGTCACTGGACATAGCAAATAAATGAGCATCTTTGAAAAGGGTAGGCCAAAAAAAACCACATTGTAATACCTTTGCAGCCGTTCTCTTGCCACCAAAATGGCCCCCACACTTTAGTGAATGACAATACTTTAATATATTTTCCTTCTCATCTTCCAGAATACACCGCCTTATTACCTAATTTGCACAGTGCTTGTAGAGAAAGGGATCATCCCAATAATATCTTTTAACATCAGCAAAAAATTTCTTTCTTTTATAAGCTGTAGGCTCTATGGGAACACTGCTAGTAAGGAAATTGACAATATCGGCATACCATGGTGTAGTTCTGACGCTAAAAAGTTGTTCATCTAGAAAGGTATCAACAATTGGTACTCCATTCTCTTTCACATGTTCTTGAGGTTGTAGTCTGGACAGGTGATCTGCCTCTAGATTTTCTGTACCCTTTTTATCTCTAATTTCTAGATCAAACTCTTGCATCTTTTTTAACCATAAAGTATTTAATGGCTGAATGATCAGTAAAAATGATTACCTTATTGCCAATAAGATAAGGACGAAATTTGTCGAAGGCGAATACCACTGCAAGTAGTTCTTTTTCTGTTGTAGCATAATTCAAATGAGCTTCATTGAGGACTCGACTCGCATAATAGATAGTGTGGAAGGTCTTATCTTTGCGTTGCCCTAACACTGCTCCAATTGCAAAATCACTAGCATCACTCATAATTTCAAATGGATGGTTCCAATCTGGTGCTACTACAATGGGTGCTGAAGTGAGCTTTGCTTTCAATAAATTAAATGCATTTAAACAGTCAGTGTCAAACTTAAACTCTACATCCTTTTCCAATAGGTTACATAATGGCTTGGTGATCCTGCTAAAGTCTTGGATGAATCTGTGATAAAATCCTGCGTGTCCCAAAAAACTCCTCACGCCTTTAACTGAGATAGGTGGTGGTAGCTTCTCAATCGTATCAATCTTAGCACAATCCACTTCTATCCCTTTGGATGATATCCGATGGCCTAATACAATACCTTCACGTACCATGAAATGACATTTTTCTCAATTCAAAACCAAATTTGTCTCTACACATCGTTGAAGCATCCTATTTAAATTCTCCAGACAACAATCAAAAGAAGATCCAAAAATAGAAAAATCATCCATGAACACCTCAATAATGCGTCCGACCATGTCAGAAAATATAGCTATAATTCTTCTTTGAAAAGTGGCAGGAGCGTTACAAAGACCAAATGGAATTCGTCGAAATGCAAAGGTGCCATAAGGGCAGGTAAATGTGGTCTTTTCTTGGTCTTCGGGGGTGATAGCTATTTGATTATACCGAAAGTATCCATCAAGAAAATAATAAAATTCATGTCCTGATAACCTGTCAAGCATGTGATAAATGAACGGAAGTGGGAAGTGATCTTTCCTTGTAGCCTTGTTTAACTTCCTATAATCCATACATATACGCCAACCGGTGTCAGTGCGAGTCGGAATAAGCTCATTATTTTTGTTTTGCACAACTGTCATTCCTCATTTTTTTGGTACAACTTGGACGGGGCTAACCCATGAACTGTCAGAAATTGGGTATATCACCCCCGCATCTAACCACTTTAAAATTTCTTTGTGCACCACTTCTTTCATGGTGGGGTTGAGATGTCGTTGGTGTTCCACTGATGGCTTGTGATCTTCCTCCATAAGGATTCTATGCATACAAAATGACGAGCTTATCCCCTTGAAATCTGTCAAAGTCCAACCAATTGCCGATTTGAATTATCGAAGAACTCGGAGTAACTTATCGTTTTCCTCTATAGATAGGTCAGCAGAAATAATGATCGGTAGAGAAAATGGAGCTTGTAAATATGCGTACTTTAAATGTGACGGCAGTGTCTTCAATTCTAGCACAGGTGGTTGCTCAATGGATGGCAACGTGCGTGACGGGCCTTCCCCCAAATTTTCATAGTATTTCCTCATATTCGGCTCATAAAAGTCCATCCACATCGCATAATCACGTACTTCCTTGTCTTCTTCCAGAGAATAATTCTGCTCAAACAGACATGCTTCTAAAGGGTCGTATGGTCGACGTGCAACTTCATCTGCCGCGAACTCGGCAACCTCAACACGAAAAACATCATTATCCTCCCCCAGATATTTCATGACTCTGAACACGTTAAAGGTGACTTCTTCATCTTGAACTCGCAAGCTCAACTCACCTTTTTGTACATCAATAAGAGCACGACCTATAGCAAGGAATGGTCTGTTGACTTAAATTGTGATTAAGTCTAAATTTGTTTTTGATGATGTGTTTGTATGGTTAATATTGTAATTTGATTATAATATATATGCAGTTGAGATTAATCTGTTGGAAATACCCTTGAAAAGGGTATTTTAGTTTTCTAATGATTTTGGTTAAGTGTTCTAGGAGTTATAATAAAACAGGGCTGAGAAAAGAAGTCCACCGGTCTAGTTGAAGAGAGGTCCACCGGTGATTTTGATTAAATAATTAATAAAAGAGAAGTCCTCCGGTGAAAATAAAAATTAAAGAAGAAGTTATTCAAAGACGATGTCCACCGCTCGCTAAACGACAAAAGCGGAAGACTTCGAAGAAGGCCTCATCCGATCGCTAAACGACAAAAGCGGAAGACTTCGAAGAAGGCCTCATCCGATCGCTAAACGACAAAAGCGGAAGACTTCGAAGAAGGCCTCATCCGATCGCTAAACGTCAAAAACGGAAGACTTCGAAGAAGGCCTCATCCGATCACTAAACGACAAAGGCGGAAGATGTCTAAGACTTCTCATCCGATGCCGGTTCAATGTTTTTCACTTGCATCATCCGATGGCGGTTCAAGACTACAAATGAGCTTTGTCTTCCGCCAGAATTCAAATAAACCGCGAAGCTACAGTGACGTCGTTTTCAAGCTTTAACTTCAGAACATTTATGGCGACGACGACTTACAACTACAATCGGCAACGGCTACCTGAAAATGTACGAAAGCTCTCAATGGTAACAAAGTTTCTATTATTGGACAAGGAGCATTGAAGTCAAGCCGATTTGCAGACAGAGTATTTAAGCTAAGGTTAGAGCTCGAAGGACTAACTTTTGTCAATTTGAATTCTGAGCCCTAAGCTGCGAAAGTTATCACTTTGTATTTTCACTACATCTCTCAATTCGAACTTGAGATTCAATTGCTATGAGAGAGTAGTTTGTGCTTTATTTTTACAAACTCAAATCAATTGTAAAGGCTGTGTGTAACACCCGACATTTCGGCCAGGTGATTTTCTGACCATTTTCATTGTCACCCTCTTATTTAACCGTTATGATTTAAATTTAATGTTAAGACAAATTTATTACAAGTTGAGTAAAACTAGGTTGGGTGGCAGTTTAGTAATTAGAATTGATGGATTAGGTATAAATAGGAAATGGAAACCTTAAATCTCATTTTATTACCACTGTAGCCGACATTCCCTCTCGGCGATTTCTTCTCTCCCAAGTTCTTGCTCTCGGCTACCAGAACTTCCCTTTACCGACGACTGGTTTCGAGCTTGCTCTTCTCTGCAAATCCACACCCGAGGTATGAAATGGACAATGTAGTCATTCATTAGTAAATAGAGCTCTGTTTTCAGCTCGGCACTGAGTTCGGATTTTTTTTAGCAGTGGCCGAGTAGTTTAAGACTTTTTTAAAATCTGAGAGTAGAAATGTCATCCCGAATCGATTCTGAACATTTTAAGTAACCAACTCGGATTTAACCAATGGTAAAACCTGTCCACCTAGTTTCGGATTTCAGACTGCAGTGTGTCAAACAGAGGAATCAGAATGACTTTAGCTATTAGATCCTAGGATGGTTTATGATTAGGACTATTAGGACTTTGTTTTAACTACTGTAATGTACATGTTTTAGGTGAAGAAGTTTAAAGGAAAGAAGCTCGGATTGCTAAGGAATCCAGGTAAGTGAATGTGTTAAGATTTCCGGCCACTAGGGCCCTACACCGCAAGGGTATTAGGAAATCACTGAGATGTTAGCTTATTGACTATGATCTGTTATTTCCACGATATGAGAAGTTGTGTAAGTAAATGTAAAGTTACAGGATGTTTTACTTGTCCTCATGATATGACTTTTCTCTATGAACTTTATGTCTATGCACTGTGTTCCTGTTATGATTAAGTTGAGAATATGAAAAGCAAATGTAACCAAGATTAAGTGCAGAGCGGGGAAAGACTATGTTATGTATGACTCGCGAATTCTCCCACTGGTGGAGGCCGAGTTAATGATATGTATGACTCGCGAAATCTCCCACTGGTGGAGGCCGAGTTAATGATATGTATGACTCGCGAAATCTCCCACTGGTGGAGGCCGAGTTAATGATATGTATGGCTCGCGAATTCTCCCACTGGGGAGGCCGAGTGATGTATCATGATTGCCGCGATAGGCAAATGATTATGTATGACTGCCGCGATAGGCAATGACTATGTACCCCTGTCTTCCTCCCTCGTCTCCTGCCTTAATACATGTTATGTAAAGATAAAGATGAACACGAATGATGAATGGTTTATGAACTTATGTCTCTTTAAATTGTGTACTCATGTATATCTGTCAGCATGCATTCCTTACTAAGCATTAGGCTTATAGTTAAACCTTATGGTGTAGGTGAAGAAGGTTCAGGTGAGGATGTTATGTTCAAAGAGGATGCTTAAGGCTGGTTGCTGGAGGATGCTCAAGGTGACAGTGTGGGACTGGAGAGGCGATTTATGACCCCTGGTTAAGACTCTTATGTTACAGTATGTTAAGAATATGGTAGTTTAAGTAGGATGAGATTATTTTAAAACGTTGAGCTTTGAAACTGTCTAGTGGATCACTGAGTCAGGGAATGATTATATTGATTTATAAATGGTCTGTTGCTTAAGTCTTCTGCTATATGCATTTTGAATGAGTTGTGTTTTCTTTCTGTTGGAAGGAGTCATTTGATGATTTAGAGTTCTCTACCATAAGACGGAAGCTGGAAGAGGTAGTCTTCCGGCTGACGTCATCGGCAGATGCCGAAGGGTAATTGTTTGATGGTTTAGTCTTCCGGCTGACATCATCGGCAGATGCCGAAGGTTAATCGTTTGATGGTTTAGTCTTCCGGCTGACGTCATCGGCAGATGCCGAAGGGTAATTGTTTGATGGTTTAGTCTTCGGGCTGACGTCATCGGCAGATGCCGAAGGGTAGTTGTTTGATGGTCTAGTCTTCCGGATGACGTCACCGGAAGATTTAAAATGTGTTTTGTCGATTAGCGACCGGAAGATGTAAAATGTGTTTTGTCGCTTAGCGACCGGAAGATGTAAAATGTGTTTTGTCGATTAGTGACCGGATGATATTTTAATTTAGCACGCAAGGCCCACGTGCCCACCGGAAGATGTCTTCTTTTAGGCGATGTTAAGCGAGTCACGCGTAATGCACGTGATGACCGGACGACTAAATTACTGAGGGTTGTCAACGCATGCAACCCATGCAAACCCGAGTGGTATTAAGTTAAGAGAATTGAGGGCACCTCCTCTTTTCCCGAAATTGTCAAGAAGCCAATGACCGAGTCTAGTCGCTTGACTCTGTGAAGGTTGAGCCGACGAGGCGTGGGAAGTCGGGCACGAGAGGATTCGTCTTCCTTAATGGTTCTGCGTCTCTATTACCAGTTTAGAAAAAAAAAAGTATATGTAAAATGTGAAAGTCTGTTGAGAGATAGTAAGTGAATGTAATATTAGTAAAAGTCAAGCAAACGATTAATGAAAGAATATGAACACGTGACGGCTCCTTGCCGGGGTCGTTACAATTGTGGTATCAAAGCAAAACCAGGTTCTAAAACCGATTCTGCAGACTGCCTCCCAGCACTGACTGTCACTTGAGCACACCTCAGCAACTGTAAGTGTTTATGATTTCATGTATGTCATTAAGTTAAGTTATGCCTGTAATGATTTGTCTAGGAATCCCAAGATGGTTAGAGGTCAACAGAGAGAGGCCAATGAGGATAGCAATGCTATTGCTCAGTTGACTGAGTTGGTCATGCGCCAATCTCCCCAGATAGAACGACTGATGACAGCTAGAGAAGAACAAGGCAACTCCAGTACTAACGCAACTCATGATCATGGGGGTGAGCGCTTCCACCGGCTTCGACCCCCGGTGTTTAATGGGTATGTTTCAGATCCTGTCCATGCTGAGGAGTGGATCCGAAAGATTGAAGACATGTTTAAGTATGCAAAGGTTGACGAAGGGGATAAGGTCACCTATGCTGTCTTTCATTTGGAGTTAAGTGCAAGGCATTGGTGGGACTCGATCCAGAGAACCACTAATGCCGAAGCTATGACCTGGGGGATGTTCAAGACTGCCTTCTTTGACAAGTACTTTAATAGGACTGTTCGGGCCAACAAGAAGAAGGAGTTCATGAATCTACGACAAACTGGCTCTGTGACGGATTATATATGTGAATTTGATGCTTTATCACGGTTTGCTCCCCGTATGACTGAGGATGAGGAAGATAAGATTTACCAGTTTGTTCAAGGACTGAAGCCAAGTCTGTACATGAAAGTGAAGACTGCCGGGATACATAATGTACCTTATGGTGAAGTGACGGCTAAGGCCTTGGAGCTAGAAGAGGCAGAAATGACAGCATATGCAAAGCGCGAACAGCCAAAGAAACTCATGAAGGACGCTCAGCCGCCACCACGTCAGAACAAAGGTTGGCAGCCACGACAGAACAGGGGACCACAGCAACAGCAGCATGGAATGAAGAGGCCCCTCAACCAGAATGATGACCAGGGAAAAGGAAAGAGACCTCTGGCGCCTCTATGCCCTACATGTCAGAGGAACCACCCTGGTGAGTGCAAGCTGCTTTCTGGCCGGTGTTTCAGGTGTGATAAGACCGGACACATGGTCAGAGATTGTCCCATGTCGCCAGACCCGTACCGTGCAAGGGTTGTACCCAGAGTGTATGCGTTGATGGAAGATGAGGGAGCTGATCAACATACAGTCATATCAGGTACCATCATGATCTGTGGTTTTGCTGCTTATACACTTATAGATACAGGGGCCACACACTCGTTTATATCAACCTTGTTTGTATGCAAACATAACATAGGACCCTTACCAGCTGAAAGGTCATATCGTGTTGTGTTGCCATCAGGGAAGTCCCTACATTCAGAACAGATTGTTAAGGGTGACGTCGTGTCCTTAGGGGATAAGGCTCTCTATGCGGAGTTAATTGTCATTGACATGAAAGGGTATGAGGTGTATTAGGGATGGATTGGTTATTAAGACATCATGCCACGATAAGTTGTAGATCCGGAATAGTTGATTTTAGACCCCCAAAATGATAATCATTATTCCTTCCAAGCTATTGCCTAAAATAGTAAGTACCAATTATATCCGC